>WWET01001905.1:26585-40089 GCA_011038615.1 Limnodynastes dumerilii | reverse complement strand
GAGAGGAGAGGATGAGAAATTTGAGGGCTGCAGAGATATGATGGGGAAATTGATGGGCTGCAGAGATGTGATGGGGATACTGAGGGCTGCAGAGACATGATGGGGACACTAAGGGCTGCAGAGGCATGATGGGGATACTGAGGGCTGCAGAGATATGATGAAGAATACTAGGGGCTGCAGAGACATGATGGGAATATTGGGAGACTGGAGACACATAAGGGGGAGTACTTGCAAGGGGGAGAGATTGGATGAATATTTACACTGTACACACGCACAAACTGGATAACTAAGTGCTTACAAGGCTGTTCTTTTATTGTATTATTGTTACAAATGTTTTCTGTTTTGTGACTGCATAGCATTTTGTGACAGTTTTTTTTTAACTGTATTCAGGTTAAAAGAATGTTGAATTTATTGTAAAGTGGTCTGTAGGATGCAGTCTGTATTGTAAGGTGGCCTGTATGGTATAGCGGTCACTAGGATAATGTCGGTATGGTATGTGTCCCTAAGATATATAATCTGTTTTGCAGTTTTTAGGATGAAATGGGATTTGTATAGTGGAGATTAGAATGCGGCCTGTATTGTATAGTAGTGGCTATGATTTGCTTTTTTTTATTGTGTTTACATGATTGTGTTTTATGATGCTTACATGAATACTATACTCTAGTACTATAATGATAAATTGTTGTTAAACTGGTAGGCGCAAATTTTACGTTTGCAGGGAGGCGTCGAAAACCCTAGCACCGGTCCTGACCTTTATAGTGGCTTATCATATATTTGCAAATATGTGTAATGGATATTTCTGCATTTTATTTTACAGATAGACTGGTATAGTCTGTTACTGGTTAAAGGCAGTGTTACTGGGGCATTTTATTTCCTTTTTTCTGTTGCTAGCAGCTTGACATAAGCTTATTTAATGGTTTGAATAGTATTCTCACTTGAAATTGAAATATAATAAATTGTGTATAATTTATTTTGAAAGGCACTTTAAAGTTTGGACCTGATACAGATTAACATGCGACTTAAGCACGCACATAATAGTAGGCACGGAGGAGGTTCTCACGTAGATCTGGACATTTAAGTGTCCAGAAACCTTCCTTAAATAATACACACGGATAATTAATACATAAATTGGTAAACAGAAATTATAAACTGATATTAGTTTAACACAATATGCAGAAATATTTTCCCCCAAATTTATATTGTTTTATTTATTGTTGTGCATGCAGCAAAAGGGTTTTGATGATTACTCTCAAGGGGTGGCTTTACTGACCAGCTGCAGCTTTGTAAAAGCACACACTTTGATGGTTTCGCTGACTGAATTTAAAAGGTCTATTTTCTTTTGCCCACTTTCTTTTTCTCCACTTCCTTGCCTTCCTCTACTCCATCATCACCACCAACCCTCTCTTTCATATTCATCTACCCCTTCTCTACAAACCCACAACCATCTCTCTTTTCCATTATCTTTCATTCTGCCCATTACTCTACTCAGTACCTCCCACACTCTACACTTTACATGCTTCCCCCACTGTACGGAAGGGAAGCACAGCTCATTTCCTCGGAAATGAGCTTGGACGGAACAAAGTTCCGTCTGATTGTTGCTACGCTAGGATTACTATAGTAACCCTAGTGTAACATCTGGAGGGCATATGCACTGTACACTTTACATGCTTCCCCCACTGTACGGAAGGGAAGCACAGCCCATTTCCTCGGAAATGGGCTTGGACGGAACAAAGTTCTGTCCGATTGTTGCTACACTAGGATTACTATAGTAACCCTAGCGTAACATCTGGAGGGCGTATGCGCGTGCGTAAGTCATCTGACGTTACTAAATCTGAATCCGGCACTATATTATTATGATAATCATTCGATGATCGGCTGCAATTAGCTGAATGAACCATCTCCAAATATAAAACACAGTTTTAATAAATAGGAACATGTACAGACATTAAACATGAACAAGTCCTGTATGAAAATATGTAAGTCAGTATGTTTATTAAAGTGTAAATTCAAATGTTAGAAAAGCCCGCGAACATATGCACGCACACTCCTATGCACGCGCATTGTTGCGTAAAAGGGCGTTGATGTTTTCCCACACTTTTCCTCGGCCCTTTGTTCTCATTCCCTGCAAAGATTCATTTTTATTTTAGGATTAATGGCGATGTTTTATTTCTAAACAGTAGCAAAAGAAATGGCTGCGCTTCTATCCGCTAAATTAAATATGTGCAAGTGTATATATAAATATAGGGGTGCAGCCAAGGACCAAAGTGACCACTATGAAATACAAGGAACAGAAGAGGTCCGGCGCTCCAAACATACATTAAATAACACTATGTGTCAGCACATAAATAAAAAGGAGGTTTAGTTCACAATATAGCTATATTGGGTTATGCTCACCTGCCCAGCGTCAAGGCACCTCCTGTAGGTGAGTCCCTATCCATTTGCTATATGTGTACACAGGAGGTCTCTGTTAAGACACTACCTGCATTTGAATAGCGGCCATGTTTGGGGAGTGGTCAGACTCCCAAATGAAACTAAACAAACAAACACTTCAACAGAAATAAAACATCCTTAAACACATTTTACACTTAACACAATTATCATGATAACACTCATTTCTAGCACTAAAAGTTTGACCACCCCGGTAGTTAGTGCTTTTGCCTAGTTCCCTAACCCTGAGAACCAATTCATGGGGTTCAGCCATGACACCTGTTCTGCAACTTCCTCTCCTACAGTAGACAGAGAAATATTATGTGACTTAAGGAACTCCCATTTTAATTGAAGGATTTCATCCATCTTATGGTCAATGACTTCATGCGGGTCCTCAGTATTGTTAGTGATATAGGTGCAGCACTTAACTCTAAATTGGGTGGCAAGAGTTACACAATAACCTCCAGTTACAGAAGTTAAGTAATTTAAAACTATTCTAGAAGGTGTCAACTCTTTCTTATAGGCCTGTTACTCTAAACCTGTATAACGAAAAGTGTCATCATACATGTCAGTGATGCTATCAATTAAATCTGTAAGTGCATGGATATATTTATAACTAAGGGTACCGCTAGCAGTCTTTTTCAAATCTAGTGCCACCAAAAATTGGAATCCTGTTAATCCTTATATCAAATCAGCTGCCATAATGTTTCTTAAATAACCTAATCTCAGATGGCTAATAAAATATATACACATTAGAGATTTGTCTGTGGAATATTGTCAAAGTCTAAGACTAGGGGATCTGGAAGCATTAAACTTTTCTGCCAATGGCCTCCCACCCCACAATTGAAGTACCTCAGAGTTTTTTAAAGGGACTGGAATCAAACCTAGATTATCTTGTCTCCAAAGTACCTTGGAACATACCCAACATTCACTTTGATTCAAAACCTTCCCCACCAAAGCATGATAATGGTCTAAATGGCGACCGTTAAACTTAGGGTTGTATTTAGTTTGACACAATTGTACACAACTTTCTTCTATCAAAGGGGTGCAAGTCTTACAAATGCAATGTTCCTCAGACGATAATTCCATACATTGATCTTTCTCCTCGATCTTTCTCCAGTTAGTGCGCTTTTCATACTTTGAACCTATAATGTTAGGCATAGCCCATGATTCCATATTACCATCCGATTGGTACCCATCCTTTACTTCGATACCAGACCCGATCTCCTCCACCCTTTTACCATCTCCGGAACCGCATGCACTGAAAAGGAACAGGTAAGTTAAAAGGGAAAAAGTGAACTCCATCTTCGATAGGATGACAGTGATTTCTCTGCCTCTGTTAATCAGTCTCGACTTCGTCTTTTTGGAACAGGCGTTCAAGGTTATGGGCAATCATCACAACTCCCTCCTCATCTCGGACCTCTTCAGAATTGATGGCACTTTTACAGTGAGATGAATGGACCCAAGTATTCCTTTCTGTAACCTCTATGGAGGTGGTGCTAGTCAGTAGCACTTGGCACAGTCCTTCCCACCTGTCAATCAGACAACCAGAACATAAGAAATTCAGGTTCAATATCATGACAATTATTCTGTGGCATGTCTGGCACTATCAACTTAATACATTTATGCTGTTTCTTGAGCTGCTTGCTCATCTGAATAAGATAACGGACAGTCACATCATTATTGCATTTCAATTCTTCCCGGGGGTCTATCATGATATGGGGTTGATGTCCAAACAAAATCTCGTACGGTGACAAGTTAAGTGGAGATCTAAGAGTGGTTCTATTATTGTGAGGGACTGCAGCAAAAGCAATGGTATTAATTGTGACTGGGTAAACTTCAACCCAGTGTGGAAACAAATCAACACCTTTTTTAAGTTCCTATAGGGTGGTAGCTACATGAGATCAATTTGTATCACCTGGAAAGGACCCTCTGTTGGCAGAATATGGGCTGGTTCTTATAGGAATAGACTTACCAACCTTTCCCTTAAGGCATACGAGACATGACTTAACCTTCTTATTTGCCATTCCAGAAAATCCTGGTGCACTCTGGTGCGATCTTACCAATTTGCTCATTACTTCCCTCCCTAAGTGTGTCAAACTGTATATTGCTTCAGTTAAGGCCGATACACTCTGGGAGCCACTGGCTTCCCTTTTCCATCCTTCAAAAGTTCTCTAGGCCCCTGTCCTCATCCTTTTACCTTCCAGACAGCCCTTTCCTGTGGGGAACACTTTTTGCATCTCTATTAATCTTTGCATCGATAATGATTCAAATACCATCAATTTGTCAAACATTTCCAATGGTGCTGATGTGGCTGCTATCTTTGCAGCCTCATCCACCCTATGGTTACCCAATGATACAGTGTTTATCTTGTGTGTATATATGTGTATATATAATGTTTTAAGCGTTTACAACCATTTCCTGCAATAATTATAACACTATTATGTGTGTGTGTGTGTGTGTGTGTGTGTGTGAGTGTGTTTGATAATTAGAAACAAGTAATAAGATTCATTTAAGAATAACCTATGACATACTGCAGTAAGTTGCTTATGATAAAAGTAAATATACTTCATTCATGCAGGATACAAAACAGTGGGCCTGATTCACACTTAAGAGTGAGTTAGGTGCGTGCAGCTGTGCACCAAACTCACTCTTCCATCCCCCTTCCTGCCCCCCGTTTTTAGGTGCCTTATGGCACTTACAAGTCATTGCACCTCCCTGCCTCCCTCCCGCCCTTCCCAGCTAATCTACAGGGAGAAGTATTTATATTTATATTGTTACTATTCCCACCCAGTAAGAATGGGCTTAACTCACTCTTCCATCCCCCTCCCCGCCCCCCGTTTTTACAAGTCATTGCACCTCCCCGCCTCCCTCCCACCCTTCCCAGCTAATCTAGATGCCTCCCCCTCCCACTTCTGCCTAAAAACGCTCCGAGGCCGCCTCAAGGGACGTAAATCTCTGCGTGTGGTCTGTAAAGACCGCACCTACGCTATCTACGTGCCGATTGGCTAAGTAGATAGCGTAAATGACCTACCACGCATGCGCAGTAGGTCATTTCGGCCAGATACATGCTTAAGAAGCCGCAGCTTCTTAAGTGTGAATCAGCCCCATTGTTATTAAACCTGTAACTATTTCTACTCTAGTCCAATACTTTTACATCTTTCCAGATCAAATTTTAAAATGAAATATATATTTTTTATTTTATTTTATTTTTTCCAACAAAAAATTAATATTTGAATGATTAATAATCCATAACTCATACTGTCCACTCTTTTTAGTCTTACTAGACTAACCGCTAGGGTTATTAAAATTATTATTTTTTTCCTATTTTTAAACATGGAAATTTATATGACGGTTTTTTTTCCTTACAATATTGTCAGCATTTGAAAAATAAAATCCTTCTGTTACTTACACATGCATGGTTAATGCTATGTGTCTTCAAACAAACCATTATATTGCTAACCAAGTTCAAACTCTTGACTTGTAAATTGGACAGTTGGACTAGATTCTATAAATGTAGCACAGGAAATAATAAACAGTTTTAGACAATGCCCATGAAATGCTTCTTTTAAGTTGAAAGGAAAGACAAGATGTTAGTTTAATATAGCTTCATTTCCCGTCCCAATTCAGCCAGAAGACAATGGTCTATTTGGTCAGTTTATCACCAGCTCATCCCAATACTTCGGCTACATAAGTTTTCTGTTAATAAGAAAAAAAAAATCAGCAACAATTATGAATACAAGTTCACTAAGTTATGTCTGCTGTGGTTCTAGTAAGCTTTGGAGTTGCAGATTTTTGTAAATCTAAGAGACAAAAAGATACAAACAAAGGTTAATTTCTCATTTCCCAATTGTTACATTTTAGTTCCTGTGAGTAGAGAAAATGTAATTAGGACTTAGATTACAAATCAACATCTGAAGGTTGTCCCTGACAACCTTCCTCACACTTTTTTTTCAATTCACATTTCTAAACAGGTATAAACCAGACTGTTTGTTCTACATATAACCCTTGGTGTACATTATTAGATTACTTATCTCATTACCTATAAACAAAATGAAAAAATTCATTCTTAAATCTTATGTTAGACAGACGTACATTGGTCAACATAAAACATTTTACTGACACACAGACAACATTAATGGTTAATAGTTAGACATTGCTGCATACCATTAACTATGTGGCCCTCGCTGTATTTTAAGAATTATTAGAACTTTTATATAGCCCATTTCTTCCAAGTTCTCTACAATTTCGTGCTATATGTCCTTTTTTTCTACAATGGTAACATAGATGATGATAATTTAGTTTCTTTAGTTTCTTTATTTCGCTTTGTGTACTATATTGTTTCTGAGATTGTAGAGCTTTAATGGTGAGTGCTAACAACTTTCCTGTTTATTTTTCCTTTCTTTTGATTATATTCCTTTCATGGGACATTGCTAAAGATCTTATCTTTACTACATCAAGATCCTGCCATTCTGGTTCTGATATCTGTATCCTTTGTCTTACAGACTCCAGAACAGACCCAGTCATCAGGACTGAGACTGCTAACTCTCTGTGATCCGGATTCATTTTAATATCTTCTGTACCTGTATATTTTATCATCTTCACAAGAGCCCTTTGAATAAAATCATCTACACTTTCATTATCTTTTTGTTTGATTGTAAAAAGCTTTTGCCACTCTACGTGTACAGGAAATTTTACACCTAGCTGTTTACAAATATTATTGATGTTAGTCTTATTGTCAGCATCAGTTAGAGTTTTGTCTTCTTCTAGTTGGCAAAACTTTAAAGAAATCTGTGAGATCGGTACTAGAAGGAAGGCAAGCTCAAAGCAATACACACCAATCTTTGTTTGTGGGCTCATGCGCATTTCCCAAATCCATAATATATTTCTGGCACTTGGCCAAATCCTTAGTAGGGTTAGGGAATTCCGCTATCATGTTAAGCAGTTCTGACCTAGACCATGGAGTGTATATTGTAACAGTTTGTACAGGTACAATCCCTTCAGCATTTGCATTCCCAGTAGGCATACTTAGTGTGCGCACTGTGTACATCCCTTCACATCCCAAACAATTCCTATATTTACTGGTTGTGTCTAGACAAATAGGACTTTTACTTGTAGTTGACCTAGTTAGATGTGTTTGTGTATCATCTACAAATATGTTTATAGATTACGTGTGTTCGCTAATACATGCGTGGACAGGTGGCGCTGTAACTGCAGATGAAGCGTGCGTATTTACGGGTAGAGATGCGACAGCATCCGGCATTAAAGTGGCTGCGGCCGCAACTTGAAGTGAAGTTGAAGGAGCAGATGCAACAGGTTTTGCTGGGACATGTAGTGCAGCTGTATCTATGCGTGTTCCTGCTGTGTGGTTAATGTGCAACTGTATTACTTGTGCTAGGGCAGTTATTGAAGAAAGGTCATCTTCCTTATCACTAAGTTCAATGTTACCTTTAACTGATTCTTTAGCCAACACAGGATTTAATTCAGTCACATTTCTAGCAGTAATATCCTCATGGAAAGAAAGGTTAGCAGGTTCTGGACAAATAAAGTTAAATGATGAATCATCCTTATCCCCTCCCATATAGGGAGGAGGGGTTGGTGCTTGCATGGGTATTGTGTGCGCGGAATTTATGTGAGCATGCAGTGTGTTCGCACTTGCGATTGTGCGCGCCGAAGATGCGTTTGCGGCTTTTTCGCGCCATTCTTTACCCCCGTGTTGCCACAGTTCCAAACTTTTTATATACTTTTCCCGCTTCTTATGTGATTTAATTTTACAAATTTGGAAACTCACACTATTTAGAATGCTTTCTTCAAAACTACATTTGGAAATTTTTCTTTCACATAAAATGGTCATCTTTGTCCATTCCTTGCAATACTCAGTTGCAACCACACCATACTTCCTATTCATAAACATTTTTGGATTCACCTTAGTACATGGTTCCTTGACCATACTACCTACAAATTTTTCCTGAATGCCCTCGGTCGTGAAGGTTTGCAGCTGCGAGGACCCGTGCGCCGGGAGAATGGTACAGACAGGGAACCAGGGCACAGGTAAGTGCGGCGTCTGCCGCGGTTTGTGATAACTAGCACTCAGCTCACAACGTTGACGCTAGCACACAGCTCACAACGTCCTATATACAACAGTGCTTAGATTCCAGCACACAGCTCACAAAACCTTAAATACAATAGTTTCCTTTATTCCAGCACACAGCTCGCAGAATCTCAACTAAACAAATTGCACACTTTCCCCGATTGCATGTCTGCAGGGCATAAAAACCACTTAGACCTCCACTACACCTGGTCTACAATGATTCGAGTAGCACACAGCTCGACAAAAGTCCCCATCAATTCCAGCACACAGCTTGGAGAATTGGAAAACATTAAACAATGCGTACACACATTCACTTAAAGAGTTTTTTCAAAATATGGCAGTTTAAAAAGTTTCCACCTCATTAATACTACAAGGAAAATAAACAGTCTTAGCGTGTGGCAACAATAGGATAAATACATGTGTTCGCACTGTAAATGCGATCGCAAATGTACCGATATGACCAGCACTTTATGATTAGCCCCGACTACACTAGCATGCAATTGCGAACTCACGCACTATTTTGTCCCAAATTCACAGTTAGTTTCCCACCCACACTATACAGTATTCGTTCGACTGACACCAGGCACAGAATATTAGCAAATAAAAATATTACATTTACTTACCATATCATCCACCCTTTGTCAGTGGGTGCACTGGGAAAAAACTTCCACTCACAAGCCCCCAAATTGTTGAGTCAGTGTACCCCAAAAGTACCAAGTGCAGCAGTACACAATTATATGCAAATATACCTGAAATTACCAACAGAGTCAAAGATGTGGTCCAACCCACAAAAGTGTGTTTTATCTCAGCAAATTTTATCTCAGCAGGGAAAGACTTAACCAAAAGTGCCGGTCTCCCGATACAGCAGCGCGACCAGTCACTGGCGAGATGTTCATACAAAATCATCTGGGGTCCAACGCCCAGGCAGAGTTCTTTTAATAGTAAAGATCAAAAGGGTAACCGAACGTAGGTTGATTGGAGAGATCTCACGACCATCCTGGATCATTAGCTTGTCATTGGCCTCAGGGTCTTCTATTGTTCTTAATTCCTAGGTTCATCAGCATAATTGGGGACATGTACATATCATATCAAAATTTATTAATGCTATTTATGCTAATTATAACTTTAGATCGCTTTATGCGATCTCTTAGCAGAAAATATCATCTCTTGTACAACATCATATTCTACGCTACAAGTCTAAACACTATATTATTATGATAATCATTCGATGATCGGCGGCAATTAGCTGAATGAACCATCTGCTAATATAAAACACAGTTTAAATAAATAGGAACGCATACAGACATTAAACATGAACAAGTCCTGTGTGAAAATATGTAAGTATGTTTATTAAAGTGTAAAATCAAATGTTAGAAAAGCCAGCAAAAATATGCACGCGCACTCCTATGCTTGCGCATTGTTGCGTAAAAGTGCGTTCACATTTTCCCGCACTTTTCCTCAGTCCTTTGTTCTCATTCCTTGCAAAGATGAATTTTTATTTTAGGATTAATGGCGATGTTTTATTTCTGTTTCCACACTTCACATAATAGGCTTCTAAAAAAAACAAAAACTGAAAACTCTCCTATATGACAAAACTAGGCATCTATGTGTGCAGATTTTGCAGCTAAGATGAGAAAAATATTGTGTTTATATTAATAATTACTTAAAATGGTCATCAATATGATTGAAATGGCAACTATGGGGGATGGGTGACTGGAAAACTTCCTAAATATAAAGGACAGGACTGATAAAGAGGAGTGTCTTACCACAGACCTCCTCAGTACAAATATGGTAACACAGGCAGGGACTTACCTACAGGACGTGCCCATTCCCTCCAACATGACCCATTCCATTAGGTACAAAATATTCTGCTTCTCAGTTTCCAACTGTCAGTTACTATGGTAACCACCTTTGGTGAAGAGTCAAATTGTTTTTAAAATATCAGTTGATTTATTTAAACCAGGTGAGTGACAGTTGGAAGCTCAGCAGCGGATAAAATTGTATCTAATGGAATGGGTCATGTTGGAGGGTCTGCATGCCTGGACACTGGACAGGAGAGCATAACCCAATATAGCTATATTGAGAACTAAACGTGTTTTTCAGGTACGTATTATAAGGTGTGGATAGACTTCGCATGCATAGTAAGTTTATTTACACAACCAATGTAGTATTTACGGTAGAGATGAACGGTTCGGATTCTGTGAAATCTGACACATTCGAACTTTAGGGGTCTGAGTCGAACCGAGCCATGTCTCGGTTCCTCCTACCAAATTTAGATCTGTAATCAAGGCAAAACACAATTTTCACAAAAAATTTGGATCTTTCGAGCCTTGTATTTCCTGCTTCCTGTCTGTGACAGAAAGTATCACATGACTGTGATCAGCCAATCACGGGGCTGAGCATAAAGGCAACTTTTTATTTGCTACAACTTTATTGAACTGGAAAAAGTGTACAGAATGCCTGGGATGAGTGATATCAGGGGTGAAACTATAGTGGGTGCTAGGGGTGCAGGTGCTATGAGGCACTCACCTTTAATCCAATCCACCCTATTTGCAGCTCCCCTGCAGCCCTGTTGAAGAAACAGTCCTCACATACCATTGCTGGAGCTACACAAGGTAAGAAAGATCCCAGTTAGACTGTCAATAACCCAGTGGGTCACCCATGGAGGGATTCTGGTAGCCCTGAAACACCCCCAAAATGATTATTTAATAAAAAAGAAGGAAAAAACCCCCATTAACTTGAAAAGGGGACGTGGCTTCTTGCGTGCAGTGAAAAGGGGCATGGCTTCATTGGCTTGTTTGCTAGACAGGCATAAAAGAGGATTTCCACCACAGGAAAGTTACCATAACAAGGGAGCAAGTTTCCCCAAACATTTTACATGAAGTGACAGTGTGAGGGATCCATGTACCCTTCAGTATCACACACATACAGTAGTCATGCACATCAGCCAATAGGGTGAAAAGGCTGCAGGGGTGATCAGCCAATAGGGTGACAAGGCTGCAGCCACTATTCTGCCACTCATACAAGGGCTAAGAGCAGGGCCAGATTAAAGGACACATGGGCATGGGGCTGCAAGTTATCAATGGCCCATTGGAGTGGTTGTGATGGTTAGAGACAGAGGACCATATTCAGACTTAAAAATGGCAGGTCCCTTACGCAAGCAAGGTGAATAAGTGACCTGCCTTCACTGGAGGGTGCATGCTAGGGTTACTATAGTAACCTTAGCGTATAAACAAACTTTGTTCTGTCCGAGCCCATTTCCAAGGAAATGGCCTGTGCTTCCCTTCTGCCAGCTAAAGCAGGAGAGGGGAAGCATGGTAATTGTACAGTATGGGAGGGTGCTCCCACACTGTAGCGGATCAGCGGTCGTACGGACCGCTGATTCGCACGTTTGAGTTAATGCAGGCTTATGGCAGCGTAAGCTGCCATAAAGCCCGCACGACAGAGGGGAGTGACAGGGGGTGTACACGCCCCTCTGTCTCACGTAATTACAGACCCCCGCAAGCACGGAAAGCCTGCGGGAGTCTGAATCTGGTCCAGAGAATAGTAGAGTAGAAAGAGTATGTTAATATGGTTGGGTATATTTAAAAGAAATGACCGAAAGTCTATTATAAGAGTGGGAGAAAAAAAACAATAAAGAGATAGTAAAAAAAAATATGTGTCTATAAATGAGGAATCAAGGACCGGATCAAGACTTCCGTGTGTTTTCCGTATGCACAGAGATCTGGCATCCTGCACTGGAGAGGGGAAAGAACTCCCCTGTCCATAACGACCTCTGATCCACAACAAACACAAAAAATACATATAAATTACTTGATTTTAGCATTTTTAGCAATTAAAAAATAATACAAAAACCAAAACATTTTTTTTTTTTTTTTTTTTTTACAAAACCTAAACCAAAAGCAAAGCATAACAAAGATTTAGAACCAGAACCAAAACACGGGGGTCGGCGCTCATTTCTAACTTACGGACAGGGATCCAATACGTGCGGACTTAATGTCCGCAGGTAGTGAGATAAGAAAGAAGTGGCGTGACAGTGCTTGCTATGAAGAAAGTTAAATGAGGCTGTTAGGGCACGGTTTACAAAGTCCATGCGTAATTTACTTACTTAAAATACAGATAAATACGCACAGAAAGTTAAGGTTGCCTATTTTCCTCTTAACTCACTTAAGAAGACAAAGAACGAGGGCGTGTCCTGGGAGATGCCAGCACACGTAGTCCCTGCTTAGATATCACTTACGTGAATCCGGTCCATAGTGTTTGGTCCTTACATATATATACTTGCACACATTTCATATATTTAGATAGATAGATAGATAGATAGATAGATAGATAGATAGATAGATAGATAGATAGAGGGCCGGATTAACCATGGGGCGATCGGGGTGGTTGTCCCTGGGCCCCCACACACAAAGGGCCCCCACAAACTCCTGTGAAAGAGGATGGATATCAGTGATTGACATCCTCCTCTTAAGCACAGAGTATCACAGTCACTGTCTAATGCCGGCAGCTGCGATAGTCTGCTTAAGAGGAGGATGTCACTCACTGACATCCATCCTCTTTCACTGGTTTCCTGACAGGCTGTCTTACATACAGACAGCCTATCAGAGCACAGCAAGGCAGCCAATTGGAAGAGAGCAAGAGAGCAGGGAGCCCATTAGTTTCACTTTCATTTTCTTAGTGCCGAGGGCTCCCTGCTTCTCAATGGAGGCCTGATCAGCTTCTTCTGGTGAAGGTAAGTTTTATTATCTGTCTATATGTATGTCTGTCTGTCTATCTCATATCTATCTATCTATCTATCTATCTATCTATCTATCTATCTATCTATCTATCTATCTCATATCTATCCCTCTGTCTGTCCAATGTAGTAGCATTACTGATTATTACAATAATAATGCACACACACTAATATGTATCTATATAGAAATATATATATATATATATATATATATATATATATACATGTGTGCGTGTTGACACCTTTTT
>WWET01001905.1:0-25339 GCA_011038615.1 Limnodynastes dumerilii | reverse complement strand
CGTAATTCACATACTACCACTTTCAAGTTGTTTCACTACTCAGTTCTGTAGGTTTAGTTGACAAGTAGAAACTGACAAAATGATATAAAACAGCAAAAATGAAATTCCAGCAGAGAAAATTTGGATTTGCGATGCATTGTGCAAATGGGCCCATTTTCACAGAAATGTTTCTATCTGACAGGTTAAACTATTACTATGGATGTGTCCCTATATTATCTTAGATTTCCTTTTCATAACCAGAGAATTAATAATTCAAGGTTGCTCATCTGAATGGCTTTAGAGAGAGTTTAATCATTGCAATTTTCTGTAATAATAAACTGAAAAATGTCTGATATTTTCTTCAACTATTATCTTATTGTGCTTCTTTATTTTACAGACAAATTAAATAAATGGTGGGTCACAGTTTTTAAATGATTTATTATGAGTGATGGGAACATGCTGGTTATTTTTTTTATAGCTCTCTCAATGTATCAATATCATGGGATTGCTTCCAGTGATTAAAGGAATTGTAAAAAAAAAAATGATGTATTTCTTATTTATATTTACAAAGGTGTATTTTAATTAGATATTATTATTAATAAAAGTAAACTGAATAAATGTGTCAAAAAGATAAACACAGAATGCACATATTTAGAAATATTTATTATTTATTTATATTATTTTTTAATTGTTTATTTAATAGCAGGTTTTTATAAAGCACTGTCATATTATATAATGTTTTGCCATTTTAAGCGATCATTATAAAACAAGACTGCGTAGTAACAAACAGATTGGGTGGTAAGAGGGCCCTGTACACATAAAATATTCCATATAATGTCTATAAGAAAAATAATGATTTTCTAATAATGATTTATGTCAAAATTACCTAATATTTAATTTTAAATGTTTTATTAATTGTTCCTAAAACAATAGTTTTTGTTTTTTTCCCCATCTGAAAGATGGTGCTCCTAAATAAAGAAGAAGTAAGTAAGTGAGCAGGGACACACAATGATTTAGATATAAAAAAAAATAATCAAATTTTAATACATTAATTTTTATCTGCAAGGCCTTAAAATCCAAAGGGGGTGATCCAGAGATGCGTTTAAACCTGTTTTTTAGATACAAGTGCAGCTGGGGTCTGTACGTCTGAGAGAGAAAAGGGAGTGCTCGCCCACTCTCACTCTCCTCTCTCATGGGAGCTTTATGGTAGCTTACAAGACAAAGAAATGTATAGGACCGTGCTCCCTCCTTACATGCAGCAGTCACCTCCACCTCCTGGGGCTGCAAATATAGATAGCCCCTATATAGTTTCCAAACCATGTTCCACCGGAGAAAGGATCTTGTGCACTATGTTTCAACAAGGTAAGTAAAAAAAAAAAAACAATCAAATTGCTACTCACACTTCATTTTCTTGTTACATAAGCCTGTAGGAGTATCTTTATTGTTCCTCTTTGTCTTTCAGATGTTCCCCCTCCTTCCCCAAGTTGTTCTCGTCTGGAAAGAGAAGAAAAAGGGACCTCGTGCAATAGTGCTTCAACAGGGTAAGTATCAAACAGCAGTCAAGTTGCTACTCACACTTTTATTTCTTGAAAATGTAGACTAATATAGGTATCTTTATCACTTTTATTTCACCTCTAGCTCCTTCACCTTCTCTTCTTTACACTCACACCCAGCATGGAGGGAGAAAACAGAGGGAAATCCTTATGCACTTTGTAAAAAAGTGAGTGTTTATTAATATCAGTCTTCTACTCACACTTTCCTCTCTTGGGTAGTGGGTGTATAACTTTCACTTTTCCTTAATTCTCCAATCCTTCTGAAAAGTCTGATCAACTCCTTGGTGCCTTGTTATTCAGATTTCAACACCACCGTATCCCGCATGGAAAGCAAAAGGACAAAAAACTCTAGTGCAATATTGTTTCATGCAATTATAACCTCTGCAATGAAAAGACGCTCACCTAATGTCTCTGCTGTGCAAATCTCATCAATAAAGGTCTTTGACCCTTCTTCACTATGGAGATCCTAAACAGAGCCTCCTTGATTTATCCACTCCGTTGTTTGTTAAGAAAAAATGTATTACATAATAATTTACTTCAATAAATAGTCTTCAAACACAGCAAAAAAAAAAGTTTTTTAAAACCTTCCTCCCCTAACGGGAGAACCTAAACCTCCTCACACACCATCCAGTGCCTTACTGTCTCCAAAGATAGAAAAAATTCTCCTTGTGGCACCTACGACGGTTCCTAAGGGCCCTTTAAACCACTGCAGTCGGGAGAGGGAGAAGACACAAAGTTAACGGACCGGATTGGGGCTGTCCTCACCGTGGATCCAAACTACCAACGCGTTTCAGGCACCGTGTGCCCTTTCTCAAGGTATGGTCCTGGGGAAATCTTGTGAATCTTTTAAAGGGGTGTCTCCTTCCAACTGTCCAATCAGATTCTGTCTCTTACAATTCTTAAAATTACAACAATATGAAATGGGATTCCTTCCAAAAGTAGTCAGAAATCATAGTCCCAACCACCGCTAAACATAACAATAAAATCCTTAATGTGAAAACCGTATATATTTAAACTTCCCCGCTTCCAATCCTCACTCAGCCGGGATAATATAATCCTTCTGAATACAAATGTAACATACGTAAACATCCTTCCTAGTTCCAGGGACGGTAGATGGTGAAAAACAAAGCAGATCATATATGCATATCAATAAAATTCAACAGGGGGTGAAATGTAATAACCTTTCAACTATGCTGCACTTTTCCAACGTGGTGAGAGGGATCTCTTTCATACCGCATTTACGCAATCTACGTAAGAAAAAGATACGTAGATTACGTTAATAAATTACTACGCATGTGCAGTAGTAAAAATCGCTAAACACCGGGCGTATATGAGTACGTCCGGTACTCTTAATATGGGCCTATATTTGAACTTATTAGTTTTGTACTTTTATCTTATCTCATTATTCCATACGTATCTCTGGTCGTTCGTATCGCCTTGTTGTGCGTAACTGCCTAACCCAGCCCATACTGTACAATTTAAATGCCTTCCTCCACCTACAATGCATATTTTCTGCTTGCGTAGGAATGACATGCCCCTTCGTACGTAGTTACGAACAAGTTATGTACAATGCGTACATCTGCCGTGCGCATGCGCAGTGCATTCCCACATCCGGATTTACGCATGCAGCATGTGTTAATTCACTGTCATAATTAAGTGTGGATCTGGCCCATTATAATTAGCAGTACATAACTACTCTATACTATCGTACTTAAAGAGAACTTAAGTCTGGATCTAGCCCAAACAAAGTAAAAGCCATTCATTGACTGATGTTCTTATTGTTATATCTGTCCACATGCATTTTAGATTTTTCTTTTTTAAGTGTAAATGTTTTATATGCATATCAATGATTATATAAATGTCATTAGTTCTTTTTAGATCATGATTTACATATTTGTATCTTTTTTTTCACAAAACAGGATCCTATCATCAACATTAATTATAGCAAAAGTGAAGAAAAAAATGATCATTAGTCTGTTAAGCTTCACATTACCACTTTCAAAAGCTCTTTTATGAACACCTAATTAGTTAACATGCCGTGGACAGAAATCTTTCTGCTATTTCACATACACAAAGTTTTAGGGATTTAAATCATTAAAGTATAATATTAAACTATAATGCAATAGTCATGCCTACATTCAGGATCATTCACTTTAATTGCCTGTTCTAGGAGACGATAACTGTATTTGCTCTATTGACTTCAGAGGGATGTTTTCATAGCTTTTGGAGAAAAAATGAAAACTTTGATCTTAGAAATCTTTCTGAAGTTAGTTTGCTGTTAACTTGACATAGCCTAAAACAGTTTCAGGTACACTGTAGCAATTTTGATAGATATTAGCAAAGTTATAAATGAAACTTTCAAATCCATATGCAGACATTTTTCACATTTAATTAGTGTTAACACATCTATACCAATAATCATTAAATCATTAAACTTCTATACAAGTTAACGGGAAAATAAAACCAACACTGGAATTGACAAATATTTCCAACAATTATTGATTGCAAAAAAATAGCCTTAAGCATTTCTGTCTGAAAAGCGTTACTCTGACACTTTCAAATGGTAAAATAAATATTATGAAACTACAAATAGAAACTCAACAAGAGAAATGAAATAAAATAAACATAACAGCATAACTTTGTAAACATAGAGCTAGGAGTCAAGCCTAGGGCATCTTTGTTACTGAAAAGGTTTTGAAATACTACGCCTAAGGTCAGTGGTTCCCAAAATTTCTCAGTTCAAGGCACCCTTAGGGCTCAATAATTTTTTTCAAGCCACCACCTAGGTCTAAACTATTTTTGGGCCATTTAAGGTTTTTTATGTAACTAGGGCAAAATAACTTAATAGAATAGGTATTGCACATATATAGTATTGCCAAGTATAAAACCTTCAATTTATATAATAACTTATAGTTTTCTTACCTTTCTTATACTTTCTTTCATCTTACTCAGAGGGTCACAACCTTTTTTTGGTGAGTACCACTTACTTGCTAAGGAATCAGGTAAAGTACCAAAAAATTTGCAAAAGTGTTTCAATTATTGAATACAAAACAAGTAACTGTAACATAATATAATCATTAGCCTAACATTTTATGTCAGGCTCAGTTGAGGAAAATTTTAGACAAAGATCGCACTCAAGATTTCACTTTGTTACATCCCTCTCCCCACATTATATTAAACCTCCCCCTTCAGATACATCCTTCTCCCCACCAACATTATATATGTTACTCACTGAGCTCAGCACCAGCACGAAAATGGACCATGCCATTACAGAAGCTCGGAGTCCAATCACAAGCCAAGTGTTCACCAGATCCCTTGATGGTGGGGATGGACTTGGCTGCAGGCAAGTGGCAGGACACAGCCCTTTGAGCAAGCACACAGACAATGTGACAGTGAGATGAGATCCGAGGAAAGCAGAGGTAGTAAGTATAAGCAATCCAATGACATAATAGGAGCTAGAACCAGAGGCACAACAGGGTGGTAGTCTGAGACACAGAGGCACTTGAGCTGGATACCAAGAGACACAGGAGCACAGGAGCTGGTAAGATACAGGGACCAAAGATACCATGGAAGTAGCAACTGGAGAATGACTTGAGTAATACTGGAATGAGAAGTAGTAACATGACCATAAAACAGGAAGCCAGAACACACAAGCAAGCTTGAGGACACAAGTTAGCAGGTGATGGAAACCTGTGAGATAATGAGCAGCACCTGTGGAGTTATTCCTGCATCTGAGAAGGAACACTAGGAAGGGCAGTTGATGAGGTTGAAAAAAGACACCAGTCCATCAAGTTCAACCTATTATGGTTCTCTTTCTAGTGCCAAAATGTCTTTTTAGGAAGTGGTGGCTAGAACTGAACTCTGTATTCAAGATGAGGCCTTACCAACAACTTATATAGTGGCAAAATTACACGCTCTTTCCTTGCATCTATGTTCCTTTCTATGCATGCTAATACTTTATTGGCCTTTGTAGCAGCTGACTGACATTGAGCACGATTGCTAAGTCTATTGTCTGCGAGCACTCCCAAATCCTTCTCTATAAGAGATGACCCTAAATTTATCCCATTTAATTTATAAATTGCATGCTTGTTTTTGATCCCTAAATGCATAACCTTACATATGCCTCCCAATCTGCTAGTTTATTCAAGACCTTCTGTAGAGAAACTACATCTTGCTCTGATTTTATTAACTTAGTATTAACATAGTTTAGTGTCATCTGCAAAAATGAACACTTTGCTCTCCGAACCATCACCAAGGTCATTAATAATCATATGAATAAGGAGCCTTCCCAGCTCAGAACCTTGAGGTATACTACTTAAAACTTTTGACCAGTAAAAAATGCTCCATTTATCACAACTCTTGGGGCCTGATTCAGAGATTTAAGAGGAAAGTTACTCCTGGGCAAAACCATGTTGATTTCAGGGGCAGTTAAGTTAATTGTATTCTTTGCATGCATGCAGGGATATATCTTTTAACTGCTTACTGCACACAGAGGGCCTCATTTACTAAGGTCAATATTTGCAAAATCGCACAAAGTCCCAGGACTTTGGCTTTAGTAAATACAATGATGGTGAAAAAACAGCTAAAGTCCCGGGACTTTGGGCTTTTTCACAACCAAATCGACCATCATTGCTCTATCCTCCCAGTCCCGACTTTTCTAATGTAACCTATACAACACGGTTCATTCACTTTATTCAAATCGCCTCTAGTGCGATCCGTGAGGGCTTCCAAAAAAATCGCCTCCTGTGTGAGGCACTTTCCTAGAAAGTGACTCACACTTTAATAGAAAAACACATGTTGACATGTGTTTTTCACAAAGTTAAAAACACTAGAAGCATTTTTCAATCACTTATCCTGCCGACGCATATACTACTATAAGGAATGCATGGCCATGTGTTTGTGGCATGCTAATCCTTATAGTAGCGTAAGCAGCAGCCTGATAAGTGATAGAAGTGTCTAAGAAAATGTGTTATGTGTCCGTAAAAAATGTAAAAACGTTCCCAAATAAACTTAGCAATATTACCTGACCTAACACTACAAACCATGAATAAAATGTGTACAAAATGTCCCTTACTGTGTCGCTAGTATATACTGGTGGCCACCGTGACAAAAAGTACCCTAAAGCGTATGTGACTGTAAAAAAATTATTACATAAATGTCGTGACTCACCGTTTAGCAGTCATCTGTCTTGGGATGACTTGCTTGCATTTTAAGCTTCTTTTGAAGATCTTCTTTAAAGGTTGCTTGGAGAGACTTGTCACCTTGCTTATAGATGTTCCTCCGGTGCTGGCATCTGGTCTTCGGCCTCCTCTGGCCCTTTCGATGACGCACCCTTTCTTCATCCTCAGTGTCCCCGCTACTAATGACCGGTCTGTCAATAGGGGGTCCCCATTTATAGGAAAAATGACGTCACCAACACTAGAGCTCTCACTAGAGCCCCCTAATGTTGATGAAATCATTTTTCCTATAAAAGTGGGCCCTCTAGCATCAGACCGGTCATTGAAAGAAGATCTTCAGAAGAAGCAGAAAATACTAGCAAGTCATCCCAAGACAAATGACTGCTAAACGATGAGTCGCGACATTTATGTAATATTTTTTTACACATATTTACAGTCACATACAATTTAGGGTACATTTTGTCACAGTGGCCACCAGTATATTTTAGCGACACAGGAAGGGACATTTTGTACACATTTTATTCCTGGTTTGGTCAGGTAATATTGCTAAGCTTATTTGGGAACGTTTTTACATTTTTTAGGGACACATAACACATTTTCTTAGACACTTCTATCACTTGTCAGGCTGCTACTTACACTACTATAAGGATTAGCATGGCCACAAACACATGGCCATGCTTTTCCTTATAGTAGTATATGCGTCGGCAGGATAAGTGATTTGTTACAGTGCTACATGAGAGGCTGGTCCACAAACTAAGGGAACAGGTTCCAAAATAAGGAATGCAACAAAACACACACAAAACCAAAAACCGGCGCTGGAAAATTGAGGACAAATTGTGACTGCAGCTTAATCCAGGGATTTGTGAACTCCCTAATTAAAACTATAACAAGAAAGAAGGAGAAATACGACCAGCGCTGTTACAATTGGTGTCCTCAAACTTTAACACATTTCTACCTCAAAACCATAAATATATAACTAAGAATATAAATTGATTTCCGGTGTATAAGTAAACAATAAAGAAATGTATTATTTTATAAACACATAAGTATGGTACCACAATTAAAACACAAAAAACATATATATAGATAAAGAACTACTTTATAAGGGCATATTGCACTGATAGCATAAAGTGCTATGAGAATGTGTGCCCAATAGGTGAATAGATTGCAAAAAATAAAAATAAATAAAAATAAAAAATTGTTGAATGTCCAGTAGGGATTCTTATAGGGGTGATCAAGCCCTAATAGAGAGTATCCTTATAGACTGAATCCACATGATAAAAAATATATAAAATATAAAAACAAAAACAGTCCCAATTCTTGTTGCCAGCAGGTAATATTGTACTCCTCCGTTGCTCACCACAATATTAATTAATATTAAATGATATTGGATGTGGCCCACAAAGCCGTAGGTACGTGAAAAAACTGTGAATAGCTACCTTACCCCTTAAGCCTAAGCTGAGTGCGGCTAGGGTCCGAGTCAACCCCGGCAAGCAAGTGTTTGAAATCGCTAGAACCGAGGGTCTCAGGACACCAGGCTGCCTCGTCAGCAAGCGGCTTCAGCCGAATGAAAGGGCGAATACTCCACGGGGCGGTGCTTCTCCTTTGAATTCACCACGTTGGTGAGCGCTCACAGTGTGGATCTGCACAGGAAATTTACGTATCCTTGAAGTGGTGATTACAGCAGAGGAACTGGAATTTCATCAGAGGAATCAAGGCAATGGTGAGGAGGAGGTTCCAAGTCTTTAATTAGCACACTCATTAGCTGGACAATTAACACCTGTGGAAAAGTCCACACTTTTTTACATCTGTGGTGAAAGTCTTTTCTCTCTATTCAATGTGTCCATTTAAACTGTTACAGCTATAACTCGGAGAGAGAAACATTGTTGCTACTGACACTTAACCTCCTCATATTCCTATCTTTACTGTTAATACACCGGAAAATCTAAAAAACAATATCTTTACACATAAAAATGTATATAAAGAATATACATAAATTAAAAAGAAGTCCTACATTCACAAAGGGACAAAAAATGCACATAGCACAAATATTGTGAATATATAGAATATGGATAATATAATAAATAAAGATTCATTTCTAGAAAATATATATATAAAAATCAAAAAATACTTCTATATATAAAGAATACCCGATTGAAGCTCATCTGTAGGTTGCTGGATAGGTTTACGTGCCTACTATCAATATTACCACTAGGATATATCACAGATTAATATATATGCATGTAAATGCCATTATTTGAATTCATACAATTTCCTTCATACAGTTACAGTTTAATAAATAATCCTAGTATTAGGTTCTTCTTTTCCAACAACACACAGTTTGAGTCTCATCGTGGTTTATTAGTTTTGATGAGAGGTTCAACATATTAAACACAATTTCTTTGGATATAGATACACAGTTGGCTCGGTAACGATACATTTGTCATCCAATCTTATTTTATACAACTACTTTATAAGTCACACCTGCACATCTGCAAATCTATGCAAACATTGAAATTGTCCATTGTGTGACAGCTCAATACATAAAAGCGTGCAGTTATGGTTAAGAGGTACAGCAGTTTAGACCTGCATATCTCAGCTGGTTTCACACAAACTACCGGTGATACACTTTATATTGTACAAGTAGCACAACAACCCTGCCTAGTCAGCTATTATTATGAGACTAAGGGCCTCAGTCATTAAAATCAATTTTGATAATAGATGATGTCAGTTACAGTGGGGGCTGCCATCATCTCTTCTATAAAAACACTGGTCCTAGTGACCTATTCGTCTTTAGGAGCAGCACGGATGCAGAATAGAAGGTTTCCAGCGTCATGTCAACAGCAGAAGATACACAAAACCGGACCAGATCCTCCAATAAAGATGAACACAGAAGAAGACATCCTACAATGAAGAAAGGAAGGCTTCCCAAGATTCTGACATCAAACGGTGAGTGCACAAACCTTTTATTAATTTTATTACACACGATACACTGCACACATTACACTTAAATTAGGAGAGATGACCACCGGAGGTAAGTGCACACATTTAGGGAACATTGTTAGTTAGGGAATATTTATTTTTTACATGTATACTTTATTTAATGATTTTAGGGGTTAATGTATGTATGTATAGAAGTCTAACCATGTTGTGCTGATAGAATTACAAGGGACAGCTTTGCTGATCCTTGTAGTTCTATCAGTACAGCATGGCTAAGGCTTTCAGCCATGCAACACTTAGGTTTTTTTCAATCTCACGAGATTTGCTGCGATTTGTTAAAGGGCTAATCGCGGTGGTTTTCTATTTAGCCCTTTAAAAATCGCACAACATCGCCTGAGATTGAAAAAATCGCTGCAAAACCGCATCTTAATTAATTTGAAATTGTTTTTTAAAAAAATCACGGCTATATCGCCGTGATGGGCTGCGATGTGAAATCGCAGCCCAAAATCGTTTTTGATGAATGAGGCCCCTAGTCCCAGAGGTTCCCCCAGAGTCCAGTTTAGCAGCCGTTCACAAGCGCTCCCATAGTGTTTCATCCGTATACCTATATGTTATAGATGTACTTTATGATGATAATATGATCCATACAGCAGTGGTAAAAGTGTAAATTTAAAGTGACGCAATGGACATTTAAAAGAAGGGGTATGAAAAAATAGAAAAATAATAGAAGTAAATGGAGTGTTAAAGTTTTTCAATTAAATCAGTGGGAAAAGTGATGTTATGGCATACCACTGTATACCCACCCACTTTGTTTGAACCATGTCATCCCCAAACTCTGTTTTTTTTTTTAACATACATTTGTCTTAACTTTTTTTTGCATGTGCATGGATTTAACTTTAATAAAATCATCATTTTTAAATGCAGTTTGTTTTTCAGTAGTATAGTATATGTGGGTCTGGAATGTGAAAAAGAAGGTACACGTGAACTTATAAACAAGTATTTTAAGTTAGTCAGTTTTGCAATTGACAAATGAAAAGTTTTAATGTTTCTGTAAAAGTCATTTATCAATTTCAAATTATCCCAAATTTATATTGCAGATCTAACACTTTAATATGAGAGGAAAAACTGATCAAAGTCAGTAATAGAATAAAAGAACTTCAAGTGACTATGAATCTGATTGGTTGCTATGGGCAACTTCTCCACTTTTCCAAACCCGCAGCTTAGTAAATCTGGCCCTATGTCTGGCTCTGTGTGTTTACAATATTTGTGGCAACAGAAGGTGGAAAGCGTTTTAGTAGCTCTTGGTGATGACACAGACTGAGCTCCAACTACTGTAAATTACTAAATGCATAACAGTTTCATAAAATTAATCACCAAAGGTAGGTAAGTGTAAGATTAAGCATTCTATAACAGAAAAAACGACTAGGTTAAGCTAATTTTATTCATAGATGACTGCCTTCTATGAACTCAGATGCTTTACATTTATATTCAATGTGCCTACCCCAAAGCAAATGCTTTGACAGTAAAATATGTATAATACTGATTGAAGTAGCCATTACATTAGATTCTAAATTAATATTCCATTATAAGCCTTTATTTTTAGGTGAATTTGATAATAATTTCAGAATACTAAAAGAATTCAGCATAAAAATGGCTTGTGAAGAGATATTGTCGAACCTTTTTTAAGTTTTCATTGAAAGTAGTCACTTTTGCATTAAAGTCCTTCATCAAGAGATGGAGATACTTCTGACAGATTCACAGATTGGAAATCTGTCTCTGTTCATTGATTAAGTAGTTATCTAGGAAACCTCAAGCCTTTGAGCCAGACTGTGTGTTTTTATTTTAATTAAATGTCTAACGTTAACAAATTTTGAGATATTTCAGATACACATTTATTTCTTACTCTATGGGTGGCTGCACACAATAGAAACTGTCAGTGAATTCTCATTCATGAGGCAAACGGACTATGAAGGCAGCTACACTACCTATACTGCTCACCATCTGAGCTACAAAAGATCAAATAATACATTTTATTGACTTTCTAGTTGTTTATATTGTAACATGTACAATACTAGTGAGATTGTATAAACATAGCAAAACATTGCCCTAGGGCTGTACTGATCGTATTTAGACACTTTTAACTTCCTGCGTGCACTAACTTTAATGCCTAAAAGTAACTGTGTTTTGATTATTTAAAATGACCAGGATTGTGTACGTTATTTTATGGATACTGATTGTGAAATGAGAAGACGTATGCTAAGCATCCTGTGGTTCCCATGGCTTGGACACCCACAAATTCACTGTGAGTACTGAACCTTAAACAGGTGTGAATGGCAATGTCAAAAAGTCACACCCATTTAGTATATAAAATAAAATAAAAATCTACTAGTGACATCTTCAAAATAACTAAGTAATAAGTTAAAAAGCTAACGTATGCAAAGTGCAAACCTATATTCTGGGGACTGTAAGGGGAGTGCACTACCCTTGAATATACAGCATTTCCGTACCCTGAAACCTACCTTAACTTTTATGCACACACCCATGCAAAATTGGCTGGTGCATAATGGATTATTGCAGATATGAACTTAACCAAGCCCTTACTGTATGATTTAAATAACTCCCCTGCTCAACATGTGTACACACTGCACTCATGGCCAGGGGCGTAACTAGACCTCTGTGGGCCCCAGAGGAGAATTTTGAAGAGGCCCTCAGTCCCGCTATAATATATATATAATTCCAGCGAAAAAAAATTCCTGTGTTGAAAGTCACTGGAGCCCATTCCAAGCGAAAAAAATTCCTGTGTTGAAAGTCACTGTAGCCCATTCATGCAAAATGAACACAAATGGCAAAGACCAAAACTCACCAAAAAACTGTTTAAAAAAAAGAAAAAGAAAAAAGTCTGCCAATCATCACTTAGCCAGGGAGCAGAGGGGCATAAAAACAATATAAATAACAAAAGAAACAACACTTTTAAATTGCTGTTATGTGTTTTTAATGTGCTGCTAGTCATAATTATATATCCTATAGATTAGGAAAGTTAAAAATATAAAAACAACATTGGTTTTCTTTCTAGGTTTATCTTCTTGCTTATTTAACTATTCTGAGAGCCCTAAACATTAGTCACCTCAGCAGTCAGTCCTTTCCTGGCTCAGGACAGAGTAAGGGTCTGCATGGGCACCTCTCCTCCACACAGGAATCCTATGCTGGTCTCTCAGGATGAGCAGAGGGGGCAGCTCCTCCCTCTCAGCTATGCAAATTTCAGTCACAAGAGGGCCCATAGACTCTCTAGTGACTGAGGGCCGTATTCAGACCTCCGGCGCAGTAGTTCATAGCCCTGAGACATCGGCAAGCATGAGAAGAAGGGGCTGTCCCCTCTGCTCATCAGTGATAATGAAAACTGCTTCAGTGCCTGTCATTTTCAGAGATGAGAAGAGGGGGTGGCTCTTCTTCTCATCTGTGCATCCACATAAAGGTATTTCGCAGGACAGGTGGGGGTGCGGTGGGTAATTGCTGGGCTGGCGGGCCCCTTAATCCACCAGGCCCCGCAGCAACTGAACCCATTGCACCCCCTATAGTTACGCCCTTGCTCATTACAGGTGGTCATGGCCAATCATCGGAAAGGCTTCCAATGCATAATCCAGAATCGATCCGATGTGTAACCTCATCAAGCGCACAATGCATGCACAGAGTACTTACCTATTCTAAATGTGCAAAATGTAAATTCATTTTCACCCTTCACATAACAACCTGATCCTAATGTACTCTTAGCAGCATTTTCTGATGGCCAGAAATCACCCCCTTTTAGCACATGCGTGGGTTCCAGGAAGTTCCAAGATGGAAATCTGGATCTAAAGGATCCAGATCTGTCCTGATACTAAACTCAACAACATGTGGTACAGAGCAGGAAGCAGAAGTGCTTCTGCTTTCTAGGTGAACAGGATACCAACTGTACAATCCGCTTTTCTGTACCACCCCATTTTACATGAAGAAATGTTAAGGTAAGGATGAGCTGGTGTAACTACTGTGCAAGCAAAGTGGGTGAACTTCTTCACACATGCAATAGTTAGGATTCAGTGGGGATCTGGTGTTGGATGCCATTGTCTGGATCTAGTCCACAGTTTTGTTTAGGTGTACAAATGAACCTGTTTTGCCCTTTGTCTCAAATCAGATAATTCAGAGTTTGATAGTAAAGACAAAACACAAGCGTAAACCTGAGCATTCTTACCCATGAATTCGCAGACCCGTTGCACAAACCACAGACACGCTGTACCAACCAGAGGTGTGTAACACTCTATGGGGAGTTTTAAGGTTAGGCTGCGGGGAAGAGAGGGTTAGGGTTATGAAAGGGGAGATTTAGGCTTAGGCTACTGAAAGGGAAGTCTTAGGGTTAGGCTGAAGTTAAGGGAGTCTTAGGGTTAGGCTGCGGGGAGGGGAGCGTTAGGGTTAGGCTACAGAGAAGGGAGTCCTAGGGTCAGGCTGCAGGGAAAGGATGGTTAGGGTCAAGGTAATGAAAGGGGTAGGGTAATAGAAGGGGAGGGTTAGGGTAAGGTAAGGGGAGGGTCAGGGCAAGGATTAGGGTAGGGATTGGGATTAAATTGATTCTTAACGTTCACTGTAGGATCTTCTTTTTTCATTGATTGATTGCTTCTGACTTCTCAGCCAGTTCGGAACTTGTGTACAGAATGACAGCGAGCACAAAAAAGCAGACTGACCTGCCTGTGCTCACTTCTGTGTGCAAATGAGAAAGTGCATCTTGCACCAGCTCAGGGCTCATTTAAATGTAAGACGGTGGAGCTCACTAAATGCCCCTATTAGTTATAACACAGCCCTACACACCTTATAATCATGAAACATTAAAAAAAAAAAAGGAAAAAGTTTGAAAACACTGCACTATAGTGACTTTTCTTTCTTTGCCTAAAAAGCAGCACATTTTTGAACATTTTTCACAAGCATTTTATTAAAACAAACATATTAAGTTTTAGGGGTCTTATTTTTTCGAAACCCCCAGAATTTTTTATTTTTTTATTAAAATGAAAGAACACATAAATGACAGTACTTTAAATACAAATATAAAAAATGAAAGATACATTGAATCATGCAGTACACACAAAAAGATAAAAAGCCTCCTCGTTTGGCACTTGTAATGTGCTACAAAATATTTTTTTTTTACCAAATATTTTCATTAGCAATAGATCACAGCGTTTAAAAGCACCTGAAAAATGTAAACAACAACAAAGGGTATACCCGCACTGTACTATGCCGTAAGGAAAACAATATATTAATAAAAAATGAAATATAAAAAATCAATATTAATAAATATATGTTAATTGGATTTAACCACACAATACCAATATATTAATACAACCCAAAACATATATAAAAACATTCAATTATGTAAAATCGGCCGATTTTGTACTTAACCTGGGATCAAATATAAACTAAAAAATGAAATATAAAAAATCAATATTAATAAATATATGTGAATCGGATTTAACCACACAATACCAATTTATTAATACAACCCAAAACATATATAAAAACATTCAGTTATGTAAAATCGGACGATTTTGTACTTAACCTGGGATCAAATATAAACATACAGGACCGTATTCACAGATCCGTTTTTTGCGTGTGGTTGCGTGCGTATTCTTAGGATCGGATGCACATGCGTAGTAACTTTTTCTACTCACATTACGTAGTATTTATTCATGTAAGTACTTTCGGCACGGACTTGTGAATCGCACTTAGGGACATACGTAAGGAGGGGCGTGGTTTTTATCCAGACGGTGGAAATTACATGAAAGTGGGCGGGGGAAGCATTTAAATGGGCATTTGAGCGTGCGTGTAGATAAATACGCTGATACTTAAGTAACATATGTGCATAAGTACACACGTAGCTTTAAGGGTGCCCTATATCACCAAAAACCCGTCCGAGTGAGGGGAGTGTCATGGGAGTTGCCTTGCAAGGTAGGTGCGTGTATTTGCGTACTTTATACACACGCATCTGTGAATATTGCCCACAATTACCAATTACTACCTAAGGGTAGCTCATAGGTAAAGAGAAAAAACAAATATATATTTAAACTGACTTTAGTGGCCAAAAATAGATTCTCAGAGAATGGAAAGGTAGCAAATTGAAAAGAAACACTGTATCATATAGTCACTTGTTAAATGCAACGATATATGGTTGAATAATGGAGCAATCACTAGAGCATGCTGGGATAACGATACTATATTGTAAAATAGCTGGTTATAGAAAGGCACTATATTAATAGCTGGTTGGAAAAAACTGATATGACTTTCTAGATGATCAGATGCAGTCCTCGATATTGATAGAGGTTCTCTAAGATCAAAGAAACCAATTATAACACCCGAGGAAAGTCACTGACAAATAATATTACATGATTGCATAGAAAGAACTCATGGTTTGATGTCATGCAAAACACAATATACTGGTATGATGTCACCATGGATGATTATCCCAGTCTGTGGGTGCAGTGGTAACTGTTGTTTGCAGAACAAACTGTCAGATAGTATTATAAATATGGTGAGAAGGGGTTATTTGTGAAACATCCGTCCAGAAAAAAATATTAAATCCATTTCACCAAAGATAAGTCTCCCAGTCCATAGATTCAATGATAGATCTATGTTGATACTCCAAAGGTATCCCGGATGTGGGAATCAGCAGATAATCTCTGGTATAAGTGCACCAGTAGCACTCGGTAGCAAAGCGTTGCAGGTAAATTAATGCTTTCCACTCACAAACAAACCTAATTCCATGAGTCTCATAAATAAGTCACTTTACATCATCACAAGGATAAACACATGGCCATGCAATAGAGCAGTTAATGTTGCTTTCTGACACGTTTCATCATCATGGACAATTTTATCAAAGAACAAATATATCCAGCAGGTGTATTAGTAATCATTATTTAAATACAAAACACACTACATTACACTCAGTACGAAATAACCAATAACGCATCATTAAAACATATGCTGGTAGTAAAGTGGGGAATATATGGATTCATATATCTTTTGACATTTTTTGATATTTTAAATTCTGATAGTATTCATGTACTCTTGTATTTAATTACCCTATGTACGCCAGCATCTAGTATTTCCATTTACTTCCTGCTTTGTGTTTAGTGCTTTATTGTTATTCTTATTATTGCTTCTAGTTCACTAGTTACCTGCGTACTGTATTACCTTGTGTGCACTAATAAACACTGTTGAGCTCTTCACTCCTGTTTGGTTATTAGTGCTTAGCTACATCTGTGGCTGCCTTCCAGGGATTGTGACCTGCTGGTTATCCTGCCATACAATCCTAGGGCCCACCATCTGTGGCCCTAATAAAGGCCAGGTCCCTGTTTTACTTCATGCCCTGGAAGCAGCCTTGTAACAACAGATGGTCTATGATCTGATCTGCTATAAGATTTCATCATATGTATGAATGACCTTTTTCTCCTGATTGACTAGAGGAAGCAGGTCTTGCCTTGGTTTGCTCCAGATACCTAAATTGTGAATCTGCCAAATTTCTCTAAATCCCAACCTATCATCTCTTTTTATATACTCTTTTCATGTCTTGCAATACTATGACCCTATGTCAGATTTAACAAATTCCCAATAAAAATCACAGACCCAAGGTGGAAAACTAACTGACATTTTGATGTTTATTTTTATATTGCAGCTAGTTAGCTGTAGGCCACAGATACATATTATACCTCCTGAAAAGTCTGATCTGCAGTGTGTTTTATTCCATACAGTACACCTTACCTGCCAATTTAACAAATTCTTCAAAAAAGTATGACTGTTCAAGGTCTAATTTTATGTAAGCTTTCACCCTAGTTTTATACAGACTCTCAGGGAATAATTTACTAGAATAGAATGGAAGTGCTGATCAATAGTATTACCTTTGTGACTTCAGCACTTCATTAACAAGCTCTATGCCTCTGGACTAGCACCTCTGAGAACCAGTTACTGTGACTGAATTACACATTGTAAATAGTATTTTATACACTAAAAATTGGAAGTAACTGTAAGTAGGCCATGCAAATATGTGTTATAGTTCATCTATAGCCTATGTGCAAGTTGTATTGTTTCTTCTTAAACTTAATTTTTTAAAGATAATAGAACTATAAAAAATTAGTGTGGACATTAAATATTAAAATCACTTACAGAAATCTAGATATTACAATATGATGACTGTGTAACATGCAGTGGTATGAGGAGTATTGAGAAAATGATCATATCAGATGGTACACAATATGCTTACAAAGTAGATATAATGTGCATGCCTATATCTACATTGTAATACCTGTACATTTGTTTTCATCCCAAAAAAAGAACTTTAGTTCTGTTACACATTAGGTTTGCATATTAATCATTCTGCTGGATACATTTTAAAATTAACAACTTATAATTTATTTGGCAAAATATTATGTTTGCTTCTCAAACATTAACAGTAGTTCTTAATCTATATCACTTTTATATAATAATTTATTTAATAAAATGTAAATGCTAAAAATTAATAATGGAGGCCCTGATCCAGACTTAAATGCACTTTACGCATGCACGTTTTTCATAAGGTCCATGCAAGAGGAACATAGAAACATAAAAAGTGACAGCAGATAAGAGCCACATGGCCCATCCAGTCATCCCAGTTGTTTATTTAAAACTAAACTGACATTAGACCCTATTTACCCTCAATTTAGTTTGAGATTTAGGATATCCTTATATTTATTCCAAGCATGTTTAAACTGTTCTACTGTATTGGCCTCAACCACCTCAGATGGGAGGCTATTCTACTTATCTATCACCCTTTCATTATTATCAAGATTATTATTCTGTTTGGGTTTATTAATATTGTTCTTATTCTTATTGGGCCTGATCCAGCGTTACGAAAATTCGCACGGCGAGCGAATGCGTACGTTCGACCGTGCGAATAAACATACACGCCCCTAACACTCCCATAGTAAAGTACCTGCTTACGACGCCTATACCCTACACTGGGTACGACCGTCGGCCGTACGAATTTTCGCACAAAATACGCTGAGCGTACGGGCTTAGCACGCCCATACTGTACAATTTAAATGGCTATCCCCGCCTCCCTGTAGTAAAACGGGCGCCCAGGCGACCATCGTACTGAACGCACGCCCATCGAGCGAAAAATTCGCTCACAATACGACCGCTATTCGCTCATGACGCCCGGGCGACCGGAAGCTGTCATACTGGGCATGCGCGTTGCGAATTTTTTACCGAATTTTCGCTTACGATGAGCGTACGCTCGCTTGCGGTCGTAGCTCTGGATCAGGCCCATTTCCTCTGAATCTACCACCCTCCAAGTTATATTCATGCTCTTGTGTTCTATTACACCTCTTCCTTTGAAAAATGCCACACTCTACCTGGTTACACCTACTAATATATTTGAAAGCTGCTATCATGAATCACCTTTCCATTTTCTGCTCCAGCTACATATATTTAGATCTTCTAATCTTTCTTGGAATGTTTTGTGACATGTGCCATGGACCATTTTAACTGGTGATGGGGCGCTCAGACAAAAGTGTACCCCAAGGGGTGTGGGTGCAGCTTTACCCACTTAGGGTGTCCAAATCAGCACCCTGATTAACAAATGTATCTAAATAGGGGTGAAAGCGGACAGGTATAGCGCAACCCTGGATAATCAGTTGTATTATGTGTAAGGTTAAAGTGGGATTGTCTGTGGTGGTATAACAATACTGGTATTGTTGCAATAATATCAGGAGGGGGTATATAGTGTGGGGGGGTTGGTAGAGGGTCTATTGATTCCCTAAGTGCTAAAGAACAGATGGAGGGGGGAGGGGGGTTCCAGGGGCTGATGTTCAGTACAATATGATCCTAGTAATGTACTCAGTAATGATCCTAGAGGTACTCAGATAGATCAATATTCAATATGGATGTGCCGATGTCAAGGGAGGTGATGCAGGAATGATGGAGGGAAGAGAGAGAGAGAGAGAGAGAGAGAACAGCGCCTGATAGTGTAGTAGGTCTTGGTATACAGAGATGTAATGAGTATTGCCCTTACAGATGCGGTGGGGGGTGGTGCCAGAGGGCTGGGTCTGTTGCTTTAGGCTGTAAAGGTGTATATACAAACTGAGCCACTAGATGGCTCCATATAGACCAAAAAGGGGGAATTTTGGTATTGATGTAGAGGGTATGGGGAGGTTATAGCAATAAAAGTCACTAGATTGCTCTGACGAGTCCACAGTGGTAGCGACGGCTGATGGTGTGGGAGAATAGTTATAGAGCCAATATAAAGTTCATCATGGGGGTGGAGAAAAAACGGAATATATAGGGGCTATTAAGTCTATAAGGCTATTAACTTCTCCTCCCATTTCCCTGTAGGAGATCATCACTGCCACCACCAGGCTTCTGCACCACCATCTTGAAATACTTTGCAGGGTATTGATATAATTGCTGAATACCCACTGCTCATTTTTGGATGAAATCTGGGGAAAGGATAAAGTGTAGCTTTTATCTGTTGTTCACAGGATACAGCAGACAGAAGTCTTGAAAACAGGGTGAAGTTTTATTGCTCTTGCAGCGCTTAGAGATGCTGTACTAGTGGTAGGGATGATATACCAGGTTACAGTACATCAGGTATGTTGTACAATAGACTATTTACTGTAATGTAAATAACATTCACATGTCACAGTTACAAGCAAGGAAATTTTATTTAGACCTGTTCCTAGATAATGTGATAATAGACCTATGTTGTACAATTAAATATTTCACATATCTTGAGGACAAGCAAGGAACTTTGATTTAGACCTTGTCCTTGATAACAGAACCAAAGACTGCTCGCATTAGCTTAATTAACATATCAAAGAATGGCTGGCACTGAAGTTAACTTAAGCCTACACCTATTAATCTAATTGTAACACCCGCTGATATGGCCTCCAAAGCTTAATATCTTATAAAGATATTACAATATATAACAGTATTCATGACATAACATTAACACACATGCAGAAATTCTGGGAATTAACCCTTGGTGTTACAGTCCCTAGGAAGGGTTCTCACCGGGGCGCGGAGTCTAAACTAGGGCCAGGTATTCATTAGAGCCCCTGATGGTGGGGATAGTCTTGGCTGCTGGCAACTGATAGGTCACGGCCCCCGGCAATAGCCTCCAAGGGAAACCTGTAGTGTAAGGGACTGGAACCAATGCGCAACCTAGAACCCTAATACAGAATGCAGGAACCCTTGCTCACAAAGGCAGACAGGAGCCTTAGCACACAAATATGTAGACTTGCACACAAGATTTAATTTTTGGAAACCACATACCGTAAATAGGTCTAAAACCATAGACAGGGAACCAAAGGTATGCAGATAATCACAGATATGAAGCAGATAACAGACAAGGCGCTCAAGAGCGAAACTGACCAACTGGCAGATGACACACACCTAAGGGCAATATGTCCCAGGAGGGAGCAGGAGCGGAACAAGCTGGAGATAAGAAACAGCGCGCCGCTAACAGGAGAGCAGAGTCTGATGGGCTGACTCACACTCACAGAGCACACACTGATAGATGGAACACAATGGTAGCAACAGGTACCAGAGATAGACTCACTGGGTAGAGACACAAGGAGAGATGGAAACACAGAGTGTAAATTACAACAGATGGAGCCTGGGAACCAGACTCCAGCACGATGCAATATGGTAAACAAAACATGCACACACACACACACAATGGAATCACTCTCTAAGCATGTATGGAGAGTGTGAGATGGTAAACACACACATCACTCTGCAGAGAGAAATAAACAGTACCTGCCCGAGACCAAAGCTGTCAGCGTGAGCAGGAAGCTACTTATGCCACACGTTTTACACAGATAACGAGGCAGACAAGAGAGACAGAGAGGGCAAGGGTAACACCAGGAATAAACAAAGGGAGCAAGATACACGACAAGATCCAAGGCAAGAGGACCAGCAGAACGCAATCAGAACAGAAGGCAAACGCAGGAATCCAGACGCTATAGCCGACAATGACACTTTCTGGGCACAGCTATTTAAAGTCCACTCCTGCAATCAGCTGAAAAGATCAGGCACACCTCCAGATGATTATTTGGCATTTAAGAAAAACCAGGCACATAGAACTAAGACAAATGGTGTTTTCCAGCAATTGCTGGCAGTCTACATTTTATTGCAGCGGTGGTGCAGCTACTGCATCCATAAAGATGTATTTTTCGAAAGATGGTAAGTCTTCCCCTAACCATAACCCTAACCTTAACCCATCCCTAACCTTAAAACTCTGTTTCCTACAGCCAACACTAACATTCCATTTCTTCAGTCCTAACCCTAACTGCAGCTGCTGAGGCTATTCACTATTGTGAACTGTTAAAAATAGGTATCTGTTCTAAAATATGATACAGGTGCCTTTCAGTTGGCGTCTATATCATGTTCAAAATAGAGTCACCCAGACCAGCAACAGCATCCTAGGATAGACAATAATTGGTTGCAGTAAGTGGATTTTATTTTTGGAATGGAGATGTTGCCAGTTAAGTGATCAAGAAATCTGTACTTGAACCTGTGCAATTTTATATATTTATTGTCAACATTACTCGTGGTATTAAGTATGGCTTTTTGCAAATGACACAAAAATATAATTGGATAGGCACATTTAAAGCAATGTAATTGTCTCAGTGGCAATCTTTATTTCAACACTGATACAGCTGACAGCTTAACGTCAGCTGTATCAGTGCAATTTGATTAATAAAGACTATTTGTATATAGAACAGGGCACCATGTCGACTGTTCCTATTTTGATAAGATGCCTTTAGTGTCCGTCAGTGTTAGGGTTCTAGAAATGAAACATTAGGGTTAGGCTACAGAGAGGAGAAGGTTAAGGTTAGGCCGTGGGGGGGGGTAGATTTAGGCTGCATAGAGTGGTAGGTTACTGTTAAGCTGCAGAGACGGAATGGTTAGGGTTAAGCTGCAGAAAGGGGAAGGTTAGTTTTAGACTATGCAGAAGGGACAGTTATGGTTAGGCTGCAGGAAACAGAGGGTCAGGGGAGGTTTAAGTTGCGGTCGCAGGAACGGGATAGTTAGGGTTAGGATGAACACATACTCGTTGACATTAAAATCTTCGAAGCGCCAAGAGTCACAGGACTGACAATATTCAAAGAGGAAACTGCTGCCAATTGCTGGCAGTCGTCGTTTCCTAGCTGCAATATTATCTGTTGCAATACAGATCATCAAAGCTGCAAATTACATCTGTTTTGAGGAATAATCAAAATGACTGATGATCTAGATAGACTGGAAAAATGGTCAATAGTCTGTCAACTACAGATTAAAGGCAACAAATGAAAAATAGGTTTAAAATAGAGTTAATGAAACTAAATTGGAAACTACTGCGGAGGAATAAGGTTTAGTAGTGATTATTTAATATGACTTAAGTGTACTGAAGGTAAAGCAATTCAACAAAGCAATAGAGAAAATCAAGTCAGATGCTTGGGTGCATAGGGGAATAAATTAGTAGCAGAAACAGAAAAGTATTAATGTCACTTTTTAGGTCATTATTAATACAATTAATAAATACAGGAAAATTTATAACAGTTGTCTCTTAAATCATGAACTGCAATGATAAGAAAATCAATACAGAGTTCTTTTACTTTACTTTTAGAATCTGTTTCTGTACTTTGTACAACCTATAAAACATACAAGCATTGACTGAAAGCTCTTAGGAACATTGGGCCGGATCCAGAACTACGTCCGCCTTCCATAGACGGACGTAGTTCAATAAACAGTAGCTACAAGCTACTAGAACGCATATACGCAATCTACGTATCGAAACCATACGCAGATTACGTACAATAGCTACTACGCATGCGCAGTAGCTACTGTTTATTGAATTACGTCCGTCTATGGAAGACGGACGTAGTTCTGGATCCGGCCCATTCGTTGTAATAACTCCACATATTCTACTGTAAATAAATACCGGTAATTGGTAATTAAAAATTTTCAAAATTGTATACATCATTAAAATAACTTGGAAAGATTTACTACGTGCAAGATGAAGTGAGTGATTTGTTTGGTTGTTTTTTACTAAATATCATATTCTTAGCAACTCAAAAGCCATTTATTTTTCCTCATTAATGTCTTACATCTGTCACATTCATTAAATGTAAAAGACAAAGAGAGAACCCAATTTATTTTTGAATTTTAAACACAACCACCTGCAACTTAATATATGTGAGGAAATCAAATAACTGCTCACTGGTGCAATATCTATTACATGTATTTGTGCAGAGATAAACATTCATTTTGTTTAGAGTTGATCGATACTCTGGAATCTATCAAGAGTTGCTGGGCTGTAGAGGGTACACTAGTCATCTGCTTGGCTCCTACAGAAAGCGTCTGAATCAAGATGTTCAGCAAATAGGCACAAGCCAGGCAATACTTGTGCCCTCTACTCTGTTTACATAGACAGAAATTTGTAACTGAATAATGGCTAGTTTATTATGTTATCTCTCATTATTGTGCCACTGCAGAAATAGATGGATTACTCAAGCAATCGTCTGATTGGTGTATGGGAGAGCTGGACAACTGCCCAAAGGATTCTAGCAGATGGCTATGGGATAATAATTAACTCAGCAACTTCAGAGAAAGTGGTAACAGGATTAACCATCTCTGATGGCATCTAAGCTACAATAACTTGTCTTTCTGTTATTGTTACTTTTTCCAAACTAACACTTCAATGCTGAGATGTTTATCGGAATAAAAATATAGCAACTGTGAACATTTGGTGATGATATATCATTTAGATTTTGCTTCACTGATCTCAAAAACTTTCTTAAGTAACACAATCTGTTAAAGTATATTGTGTTGGACAATTGTGTCAATAGCATCTGACTTCAAAATGTATTGAATTGTGAATACATTGGTTAGTTACAGTTATCATATTAGGATAATATATACCTAAGGGAGCATGTATAATATTGTCTTAAAGAGTTCTTTTATTCTGCATAATTATTTCTTCAACCAGATACATCTAGTTTTTTTTTTCACTTTTGGTATAAGTTGGTATAATGATACACAGGCACTAATTCATGCTAATTCCCACAAACTCACACCAAGGATCTAGTCTGGAACAAGGAGAAGATACAAGGGCCAGGAACAGGATGGAGAAAAAAAGGGAGGCATAGGAGGATACCACTCAGTAAGTGCAAGAATGCAGCAGAGAACCAGAGAAGAGAACAACAGGGGCATGATAAACGCTATAACCAGCAGTGTGTGGAAGCACTGCTGGTTATTAAAAAGAGGCTGCTCGCAAGCAGCCACTCAGCCCTGTACCGATTAGATACTAGGAGGGTAAATTAGCCATGTGCCTGCACCTGTGTCTAGAGGCATGGCACTAAGAGAATGTGGAATGGTGAGATTAAAATGGCAACTATTTTCTAATCTTGCATGACATTTGTCCAGTGCAAGGTCTACTACCTATCCCTAACAAACATTGGTCCAGAGCTCAATATAGATCTATTAAAAAAAAACAAATATACTTCTCAGCACTACACCAATGGAAAAAGAATGCTGCATAGAATAAATAAAAAAATGACTTTAAAAACATTGTTGTTGCCACCCCCCCTCCCTGTAATGGTACCCCGGGTTTACCTCAATGGCGTACCAGGGTGACCAGAGAGGGAGAGAAGAACC
>WWET01001904.1:292435-311074 GCA_011038615.1 Limnodynastes dumerilii | reverse complement strand
TACCATAAGTAACCATGCATATTTTCCATCTTAAGGAAGGAAAATAAGCACAGAGATCCTTTCCCCACACCCACCCTGGCTCATTTAAAGCCCTCCCCTTCTTAAAAATGGCCCGTGGCACGCTGGACCTCTGTCCTACATCAGCTTCTTAGGTGTGAATCCGGTCCATTGTGACTGAAGTGCTCGCATAAATCACCAGTTTAAGTACAAATTACATGGAAGGACACTGCACTTGCATTTGGATCATTTGAGGATATGCAACATATACAGTAATGTAGCTGTTCCCTTCTGTGTCCGTACAAAACCTGCCCAGACATCCTGAACTGCAGTCCATTGACTGCGATCCCATGTATCCAGTTTTTGTTCATGTTTGTTCAGCCCCCTTTATAGATGGCATTACTCATCTTCAGTGTCATGGGACTTTTGTATACATACCATTGTATATTTAATTGGTTTAAACTGTACCTTTCCTCCTACAATATTAACTGGTTTATACGTTAAAAGTTATACAGAACTTATCCTATATTCTAATTGTAACAAATATATTTTTAGTTTTTGCAAAGCTACAAATCTCCACTGTCATCTACATTTTTACTTTAACCACTGTTTATGTCCACTAAGGGGGTACAGGTTACGCCATAGTCTGGCCAACCTGACGGCATCCATCCTCTGCATCTCCATATTCTGAATTTTACAAACCTTGTGAAGGATATCACCCACCACCACCACGACAGGGAGGACCTTCTGACGGAGAGATACCTGACATCGTGCATTCCACGTGTAATACCTGACTATTACACTAACTAAGAACAAAGTGACAAAATGAAATTGCCCCATAAACCCACTCAGGGTAGCTAAGCCCCGAAAGACACGGAGGACCAAAAGCACTTAAAACTCTACAATAAACTTCAATGTTAAAGTGACACTGCAACAAGAAATGGTCCATCGTCTCCACCTCCCCTGGACACTCCTCACGTGGGCAACCATGATCATTGGCATTTCTATACTTCAGGTTCCCTCTAACATAGAGCCTCCCATGAAAGGAGAGCCAGGCAATGTTTCTGAACTTCAGGGGTAGCCTCTGATAGTGACCAGAGCTATACCCTCTGTGCAGACACTGCCTTGGTAGTCCCTCAGTGACAGGGGCTCCCAAAAGTAGGACCGCAAAACTTTCCTCTCCAACACCCTTCTAGAGGAGCTTTTGACCTCCCCCACTTCCAGATGCCATTTTTTTGTCACCTTCAAACCCGAAGACACGTAGGCCGGAAGGTACCTGTGTGGAACTCGGAAACTTTTCACTGTCCCTCCACTCATCCAGTCGTTCAGGAACGGATGCACCCAAGTACGGAAACCCTCTACCCACCGAGGAGGAGTCTCCAAGACTCTCTTAACATGCATGGAAAGAAAAGTAGTCAAATAGAAGGTCACTGGGTTCACCATACCCAGGCCTCCTTCCCTTCTCGGTCTGTAGGTCACTGTTCTCTTGATGAGGTTTAACCTATTCCCCCAGATCATTCGGAAGAAAACTGCATAAACCTTAGCCCACAAAGATTCTGGCAAAATATACACATAGCTAACATACAGAAATACTGGAAGCAGGTAAGTTTTAATCAAATCAACCCTTTCCCGAAGAAATAATCGCCACCTCTTCCAACACTCCACCTTAGTGGAAGCTTCCTGCAGCCATGCACCCCAATTTAGAAGGCAACAATCATCCTGGCCAAATCTGATACCAAGTATTTTAACAACAAGACTGGCCTGGGGGAAAATGTCCAGAAGGGCGAACTGCTCACCCTCCTCCCCCAACCAGAGAACTTCACTCTTTTCTTGGTTGATTACAGAGCACGAGGCTTCTGAATATATACGGATTTCGTCAGCCACAAAACCTGCTTCTGCCACATCGGACAGAACAAGGGTGACATCATCTGCGTAGGCTACTACTTTCAGCGATACCTCCGGGCTCAGGAGTACCCCCTCAAAGTGCCGCTCTCCACCCTCCAGATGAAGAGATCAATCGCAAACACATATAAGAGGGGACTCAAGGGACACCCTTGCCTGACTCCCGAATTCACCATGAAAGCAGGACCTACCCAACCATTCACTAGAGGGAAGCTCTCCGCCATTTTCATAAATAACTTCTATCCAATTAACCAACCGCTCTGGAAGACCATACCTCCTAAGAAGAGCCCAAAGGTACTTGTGGTTAACCCGATCAAAGGCCTTAGACTGATCCAGTGCCTCCTAAACACCTAGGACAGCATTAAAAGTGCTACGGCCCTTCACGTTACAGTGCTGAGAAGGGGACAACAATATCTCCGTAACAGCCGAAAGTCTATTAAACAGTATTTTCGCCAGTATCTTATGATCCACGTTGAGAAAGGCTATGGGGCGCCAATTCTCAATCCTGGAAGGGTCCTTTCCCTTAGACAGCAATATAAGAGCAGAAGTCCTCATGGAGGGAGGGAGCAAGCCCTCATTCAGGCACTCATTATATACCTCCATAAGACAAGGGGCCAGGATGTCAGGAAAGATCTTATAAAACTCAGATGTCAGTCCATCTGGTCCTGAGGCTTGTTTCACAGACAAAGTGACTATGGCCAACCTAACCTCTTCTACTGTTCTATCCCTCAGAAACCGCTTCATCTTTTCTCAAATAAGTTACTTCTCAGAGAGGAGGCTGGAGTAAAAGGAATGGACGACACCCAGGATTCTGTCACGAGAATCCTGCAGGACTCCTTGTGTGTCAATCAGCCCTCTCACCTCCTTATGTACAAGTGCTTTCTTACAGTTCTGAAAGTGGTCCGGCGAGTGGTATTTACCATCGTCCCGTTCCAGAACCAAAGATTCATAGTGGTCATACTGACATTCCCTCATCCGAGCTTTCACCCGGGAGATTTCCCCACCATCTCCCCGCTCTGAGATCAGGAAGTCAAGTTTCCTTTTCAAGGACTGTTAAGTACTATTTTTCTTCAAGTTTCTAATGACTACAAGGTGACGGAAACATTTCCGAATTCTCCTTTTGCACTCTTCCCACCACTCAGACCTATGGGATTTCTATTCTGGAAATACAGCTACCTCTAAAGTAGGTGAAACCCGTGAGGTCAGGTGAATGACGAATATGCACATCCACCAAACCTGCCTCTTTAACCATGCTATTTAAAAAAATGAGAGTCATAACCAAGGACAGTCTTTGAGCCTCCCGTCTTTTGGCCTAAAGCTGGTGTTGAAATCACCTCCAAAGACTATTTCCTTTGCTGAAAAAAGGAAGGGCTTTATTTCTCTGAAAAGGCATTTCCTGTCCCACTGAGTTTGTGGACCATAAATATTAATAAGCCGTAGGTCATATCCCCTCAGAGTAACATCCATAACCATACATCTACCTATTACTAATTCTATCACCCGTTGGATGGGTGATAAAATTAGACCAAACCTGTGGCTTTTGTTTGACAATTGGATCGGCTTATCTCCGGAAAGGATTTCAAATTTGTTTGTAAATTGGATCGGCTTAACTTCTTCTCTACCACCCTCTACCCCCAATACCCTCTTCTCATGTCCTCCTATTTGAACCCTTGACTTAATTAGAGGTGCAGAATGTGTTTGTACAGGATTTATTCCCTTGAATTTGTCTAAAACACCAGTTTCAACTTCCTCTGCCACCTTAACCAGATCCTGATCCCCAATATAATTATGAAAGGCTTTCCAGCATTGAGCATATACATGACCTTCCAAATCACATAAATTACACTTTTTCTTTGTGCATTCAGATGACTTATGCCCTAATTCCTGGCATCACGCACATTTTGATTCAGTACAATTTGAACTAAGATGCAAGGGAGAACCACATCTAAAGCATCATTTAGGCTGACCAAAATAAAAGCACTGAATGCGATCTCTCCCTATATAGGCTGCCACTGGCAAGTGCGTGGTACCAGAAGTCGAGGACCTCAATTTAACAACTGCCGCTCAAGCACCCCCCCAAACCCCTTTAGAGGGATCAGGCACCTTAGTTAATGGTGAATCAATATCTGCAAATTGACACCCAAAATGCCAAATCATTTGCAGGCAATGATTCATTGCGCACCAAAATGGTAATTTTGACCCTCTCTTGCCTGGATACAAATCTAACCTGAAAACTGTTCCAGAAGGGGCTTGCCCTTATTTTTGGCCACATCTGTTCGAAACACTGTAACCCCTGCATTGTAAAAAAAATTTAAATCATATTCCGGAGAATTCAGCGGATGAAAACACGCAAATAAGTCTTTTGCAGAAAATCCCAACTTAAAGACATTATCAAGGAACAAATCGCGACTAGGAGGGGGAGAGCTAGTTCCACAATGGAATTGCAGTAGATTCCTCCGCTTAGGAGGCTGTCTCCACACCACATGCGATGACCCCGGCTGTGACTTACTGCTAGCAACTACATTCGCATGAGAAGGTTTGCTTGCTGTTCCAGCAAAACCCTTACTTGTACTAACAAACCCAGACAGGGGATTACCAGATGTTACTACAATGCCTGTTGCTGCAGCCTTTCTAAGCATTACACCTTGCACCAAGCCTGAATCTTGCTAAACTCTAGAGACCTGAACAGGAGCCCCCACAGACATTAACCCTACAGCAACCATAGGAACCAGGGAAGAGACTGGTAACAACCCTGCCCCCACCCCCTGGTCCCAAATAGAAGTTGCTGAGGTGACTGCAGTAGCCCCCAAACCCTGGCCCACCACAGGAGCTGAGGTTATTTCAATTTTATCCATATTTACATGAACCTTAGAGGAATCACGCAATGCAGTCTTTACTACACACTGGCCTTTAGCTGGATTATTCACCTTCTCACTCACAGCAGAACACCTGACTTCAGCAGACTGACCAGTCTCAGCTACAATAATTGCAGCAGCTGTGGCAGGAACACCATCTACAACCAGCCTGCTAACTTCAGCTGTGACAGAATTAACCTCTTGCATCTCCTCAGCAGCATCCATATTAACACTAGACAAGCCTGCCTTAATGTCAGAAATACCACACTCTGCATTGTCTACAATCTTACAAGGTATATCTATGGGCCTGATTCAATTAAGCGCAAAGTGAATTTTTTCCGCGTTTTTCCACGTATTTTGCATATTTTTTTTCACGCGTATTTTTCGGTCCCAATTCAATTCCGTTTTTTTTCGTGTATTTTTTTGGTCTATTGCGCGTATTTTTTGTCCCTATTTAAATGCATTGCAAGTGCGAATTTTTGCAATTGAATTGCGTTACACACGTTAAAATTTGCGCGTTATTTTACATCATTTTTTGCGCACCTCATCAGGGTGCGTATTATGATATGTGAGGGTGAAATTCATGAAAACTTTAAAATGTACAGCTCCTCTATGCTCCTGATCACCTCCCGGCACAGTGGCAACAGAAATGTGATACTCCCCATAAATCTGTGCAGCCTGCAACTCAAATAAATGGAAGCAGAGTGAATAAAGAAATTGTTGGTGGTAGGATTTTGATGGTTACACAATGCCACAGAAAAATTCACATTCTTGTTAAATAGCTGTAGGTTAAAAAATAACTATCAAAGTAGGAGAGAACACTGAAAAGTGAAAAATGACGCTGTTACACGCGTTAAAATTTGCGCGTTATTTTACATCATTTTTTGCGCACCTCATCAAGGAGCGTATTATGATATGTGAGGGTGAAATTCATGAAAAGATTCAAGAGTACAGCTCCTCTATGCTCCTGATCACCTCCCAGCACAGTGGCAAAAGAAATGTGATAATCCACATAAATCTATGCAGCCTGCAACTCAAATAAATAGCTGTAGGTTAAAAAATTACTAAAAAGTAGAAGAGAACATTGAAAAGTAAGAAAAGGCTGGCAGAAGTTTTTAAAAAAACAACAATCCGAGAAAGTTATTTTATATTATTCTCTTCTACAATAATACGTTATTACTGAGTTGCTGCAGTCTAATTTTTGACATTCAAGTGCAGAAGGTCCTAAATAGATTATCACAGACATATGACGACAGGGCTGCTTATGGGAAGTGACTGTGCTGACATTTGTTATTGCATGGGTAAAGATACAGAAATACACGCGAGTATTTTATAACGGGAGGTAAGCACAAAAATGAGCGCTAACAAATACACTCATGGTCCATTTAATGCGCGTTGGAGGCGGTGGGACATTTCTAATTGAATACCGGTTATTTTTTCGCGCGAACGGTGCGTATTTTATACCCGCGATTTTTTTTTTATTTGCGTTTAATTGAATCAGGCCCTAAATGTCCATCTTTTACCATGCTCTCTGACACAGCTCTGACAGACCATTATTACTTATCCCATTTCTTCCACAGTACATACATCCAGCGAATGTTCCAGGGTTCTGATCTGTGTTAAGCACCCCACAGACACACCAGGAGACACTGGGACCACAGAAGGGGCATTAGGAGGAAAAAAAACCCAAGTCTGTACTGTGTTCCCCCACAGAGTCCACCATAGACAATTGTGGCACCTTATCTCTGGGTAACACAGTCTCTTTGTCTTACACAGCTGGGTTCAGCATCTGATTCGGAGTCCACAGACCCCACAGCTTGCCTCAGACTTGCAATTTTGTTCTCCAGCATGATCTCCTCCTCCTCCAGGCTAGTAATCACTTGCCTCAGCTTTTCCCGATCACAGCTGTGTTTTCTGTTGCATGTCCTCTTTTTCTGTGCTATCTGCATTCAGACACGGCCCAAGGAAGTAGTCAGCGACTTCATCTCCACCAGCAACTCTCTATCTCCCTCATGTGTGCGACCACAAGGAAACTTTTCAATTTTGCCATTGGCTCAGCGTAACAGCGTTACACTCCCCCGACACTCCCCCTGCTAGATCGTAATTACACTGGGTTACGCCGGCTGAAGGCTACCCTAAGATCAGCCGACGTAACCCAGTGTAACTACGCCCTCCCTCCCCCCGCCTACCTGTACTAACCTTAGCGTACTAACGCTGGGGGACACCCCCTCCAGCGTTACTACGCTGAAGCTACGGACGCCCGATCCATGATCGGGTGTCTCCATAGCAACGCCGGGCAACATCTGTCCGGCGCTTGCGCAGATCGGCTTTTAAGCCGATCTTACGCTGCTGGCTGGCATTTTACCGCCAGCCAGCGTAGGTCTGGATCAGGCACTTCATCTCTACCAGCAACTCTTTATCTCCCTCATGTGTGCGACCACAAGGGATCTTTCCAGTCTTTCCATTGCCAGAACTCTGCACTTTGTTGCTTTTGTTGCTTGTATCTTCTGTGTTGCTTGTGTTATTTTCACACATCTGCACCTCGGTTACATCTTCATGCATAGGGTTGCTCAGGGCATTAGCATCATACCCCACAGGAGCACACAGATCATCTGCTGGTTCATTATACTGTTCAGGTTTCCTTAGGGTATTAACTTCATACCCCATGGTAGCACAAAATCCAACAGTAGAAATTCCTCCAGTGTTAACTTCACACTGTTTTGTAGCACCCAGAGTATTAACTTCATACTCCTGGGGCACAGTCTTTCCATCCATGTTTCCTTTGTTCCCTTCACACAGACTTTCTTTCATCCCAGTGTTAACATCACACTGGGGCCTATTTTCCATAATGTTATGGACAAAGGGGTAGATCCAGAACTACGTTTGCCATACGTTTATTCGCGGAGCGTATTTTCGTGCACGTAAGTTCGCTACACTCCCCTCGGCACACCCCTTGCACGGACGTATTTTGGCAAGATATGCTGCCCAAACCCTTAACTTTTTCACACGTAACTGCGTACGTCCGTTAGCCTACGTGAACGTATGCAGCTTAGCACGCCCATACTGTACACTTTAAATACCACCCCCCGCCTCCTTCACGTAATTCAGACGTATTTTGGATGAACGTAAATTTGGCACTCCCACACGTAAGTATTTACGTGAGACATACGTGAATCACCCATACGTTCACAATTACGCTACGTGAAAGTGCATATTTTCTATGGTGCGCATGCACAGTGCTTTCGAATCTGCGAATTTATATCTCCGCCACGCGTAAAATTGCGGGGAAGCGTAGTTCTGGATCAGGCCCAAAGTCTCTGCAAACAAACTGGTGGCCAGGTTCAATAACTTTACCAGAAGGCCTCTCTCCAGATGACAATCGAGGGGCCTGTCCTTCCAGGCTACTGGAATCCCCGGCATCTCCTGGGCTGGAACCCTGATACGCCTCAGGTGTAACGGGCGGGGTGTCCTGGTCCAGGACCAGGCCCAGTCAGGGGCCTTTCCTGGGGAGTATCCCCAACAGGCTCCATCTCAACAGGCAATTCCTTCTAGACTGCTATGGTCACAGGAGCTCTTGGACAGCAGTGTCAGTGTGTTACTGGTAATGGCAGTGTTAATGGGACATTCTCTATCCAGTGTGTATGTTACAGATAGAATGGTATAGTGTGTTACTGGTAATGGCAGTGTTGCTGGACATTCTCTATCCTGTATCTATGTTGCAGATAGCATGGTATAGTGTGTTACTGGTAATGACAGTGTTGCTGGGCATTCTCTATCCTGTGTGTATGTTACAGGTAGAATGGTATAGTGCAGGCCTGACCAACCTGTGGCTCTCCAGGTGTTGTGAAACTACAACTCCCAACATGCTCTGGCAGGGATCGGCTATGCCTGTACAGTGAAAGCATGCTGGGACAACACCTAGAGAGCAACAGGCTGGCCAGGCCTGGTATAGTGTGTTACTGGTAATGGAAATGTTGCTGGACATTCTCTATCCTGTATCTATGTTGCAGATAGCATGGTATAGTGTGTTACTGGTAATGACAGTGTTGCTGGGCATTCTCTATCCTGTGTGTATGTTACAGATAGAATGGTATAGTGTGTTACTGGTAATGAAAATGTTGCTGGACAGTCTCTATCCTGTGTGTATGTTACAGATAGAATGGTATAGTGTGTTACTGGTAATGGCAGTGTTACTGGATATTCTTTATCCTGTGTGTATGATACAGATAGAATGGTATAGTCTGTTACTGGTAATGACAGTGTTGCTGGACATTCTCTATCCTGTGTGCATGTTAGAGATAGAATGGTATAGTCTGTTACTGGTAATGACAGTGTTGCTGGACCCTGTGTGTGTGTTATAGATAGAATGGTATAGTATGTTACTGGTAATGGCAGTGTTGCTGGACATTCTCTATCCTGTGTGTATGTTACAGATAGAATGGTATAGTGTGTTACTGGTAATGGCAGTGTTTCTGGACATTCTCTATCCTGTGTGTGTGTTATAGATAGAATGGTATAGTATGTTACTGGTAATGGCAGTGTTGCTGGACATTCTCTATCCTGTGTGTATGTTACAGATAGAATGGTATAGTGTGTTACTGGTAATGGCAGTGTTTCTGGACATTCTCTATCCTGTGTGTGTGTTATAGATAGAATGGTATAGTATGTTACTGGTAATGGCAGTGTTGCTGGACATTCTCTATCCTGTGTGTATGTTACAGATAGAATGGTATAGTGTGTTACTGGTAATGGCAGTGTTTCTGGACATTCTCTATCCTGTGTGTGTGTTATAGATAGAATGGTATAGTATGTTACTGGTAATGGCAGTGTTGCTGGACATTCTCTATCCTGTGTGTATGTTACAGATAGAATGGTATAGTGTGTTACTGGTAATGGCAGTGTTTCTGGACATTCTCTATCCTGTGTGTGTGTTATAGATAGAATGGTATAGTATGTTACTGGTAATGGCAGTGTTGCTGGACATTCTCTATCCTGTGTGTATGTTACAGATAGAATGGTATAGTGTGTTACTGGTAATGGCAGTGTTTCTGGACATTCTCTATCCTGTGTGTGTGTTATAGATAGAATGGTATAGTATGTTACTGGTAATGGCAGTGTTGCTGGACATTCTCTATCCTGTGTGTATGTTACAGATAGAATGGTATAGTGTGTTACTGGTAATGGCAGTGTTTCTGGACATTCTCTATCCTGTGTGTGTGTTATAGATAGAATGGTATAGTATGTTACTGGTAATGGCAGTGTTGCTGGACATTCTCTATCCTGTGTGTATGTTACAGATAGAATGGTATAGTGTGTTACTGGTAATGGCAGTGTTTCTGGACATTCTCTATCCTGTGTGTGTGTTATAGATAGAATGGTATAGTATGTTACTGGTAATGGCAGTGTTGCTGGACATTCTCTATCCTGTGTGTATGTTACAGATAGAATGGTATAGTGTGTTACTGGTAATGGCAGTGTTGCAGGACATTCTCTATCCTGTGTTTCTGTTGCTATCAGATTACCCCCCAGCCTTCCATGCACCTGTTTGCATTTACCAATAAATTGATCTGAGCAACTTCCATTTTGTGTATTAGATAGATAGATGACAGATATGAAATATATATGAGACAGATAGATGACAGATATGAAATATATATGAGATAGATAGATTCCTGCTCACCACAGCTTGAAAGTTATAAAGCAATTTGTTTTATTCATCCACTAATCCAGCTATCAGTTACTTACATAATAATCTTGTTCCCTGAGGAAAGTCTCTAAAAGTAAGTGAAGCGTTGAATCAGTGCATAAAGAGGAGAGTGTCTCAGTTCCCCTTTACTGTGAGAGAACGCTGAAGTCAGTGAATGGGGAGGTGGAAAAATGAAATTACACAGAAAGCAAGTGTCCCACTCTACCCAGAAAGGCAATCTGTTTACTGGCTGCACTGCTACATTTCTGGGTGACAACGTACAAAATGTACTATAAATAAAGACACAGCATTGATAGAGCGGCGATCAGACATAACAAAAATACACAACATGAGTCACACAAAACAGTCTGCTGGTGTCTGCCAGCCCTCACAAATCACACAAACAACTGCTGAAATATAAATACTTTTTTATTCTTTTTCTTAGAAAACAAGAAAAAAAAATGCACTTGCTTAATGCTTAAACATGTCTGATTGCTTACTAGTAAGGTTAGATAAGTACATTGAGATAGTCTCTTTTTAGGATGTGAACATACAGAAACATTGTCCACGAATGAATATCTAGTAATAAATTAGTACATTTGAAGGCAATTTCATTCCAGTCAAACATTTTTGGAGATCATGTAAAAGCACCAAAATATATGCAAGACATTGCATTTCTAAATGATTATTAGTTAAAACGATGCTGAGTATTGCAACTTATGCTACTTTCACATCACCGCTCCGGTAAAAACCCCAGGTTTTTGAACCCGGGTTATTGCCGTATTTCTCTGCTCTTCACCCTTGAAAAAAAAAAAAAAATTAATGTTACCTTTCTCACTGGGTAATATCCCGGGTTTTTGAACCCGGGTCTGCCCTGGCACCAGTTCGATGACTCATTTCCCTATTCCCCCAATCAATTTCTTTCTGTAAGAGCCAGGTTAAAAAACCTTCTCACCTTTTATACTGGATGCTACCTGGGTTGGACCCGAGAATAACCCTCCAATTGTCCCGTGTCTGACTCCTGGGTCATTAGACCTGGGTAGAGGCTGCCAGACCCTTTAACACTGAGCCTCCACCTGGCTCGTATTACTCATACCTCTTTCACATCGGCCTTAACCAGGGTTTTTGCCGGGGCAAGTCACAAAATCCCGGGTAAGGGCTGAGTGTGAAAGGGTCCAGGTGCCTCTACCTGGGTCTAATGACCCGGGACAAAAGAAGGGTTATTCCCAGGTCCGACCCTGGTAGGGGTACAGTGTGAAAGGTGCTACACGGGTTTTTCAACCCGGGAAGCACAGAAGCTACTTGATTGGTGTAATTTGTTTACTGTTGCCCTGGCAACAAGTGTTGCCAGAGCAACACTAAACAAATTACAAAGTTTGATGAATCACAGTACTCAGGGGGCAGACCCGGGTCCTGGAATTTCCTGGGTCTGCCCTGCAATGTGAAACAGGGGTCTGTGACCCTGGGATCATCTTATCCCACAGCAATATCCCGGTTTCACAGACCCGGGATATTGCCTGGGAGGCGATCTGAAAGGGGCATTAGCTACCTGCTGATAGCTACAAGAAGACTCTTGCCTGAAATTGTCTATTGAAGACAATGGCCAGATAAGTTGTTCACTTGTGGAGCAGCAACGTGTCATATTCAAGTCTGTGTACGACAATTTCAGGCTGAGCTGTCAGTTGAGTTATCAGGTGTAAGTTGCACTACCCCTCATAATGGACTGGATCCTAAGCTAATAACATCAGGGTACTTATGCATTGCCAATGCCTATGTACCCTGCCCGGGCTGTCTGCGCATGCATACAGAGGCTTGTCCCGATCGTACAGACATGGTCTCTAACGGCTGGGTGTGACCGCCAGCTATACGCAGGGTGGGCGGGGGAACCCATGCTAATCATACAGTAAGGTCTTGGCTAAGCCCCTACATATGACATAGGATTATACAGCTGCCCCATTTTACATGGATCTGCATGAAAAAGCTCCCATCATCGGACTTAATTCAGGATTCAGTCCAATGTCTTTAACTCTGAAATATTCTTGACTTACACTTTAACAAAAAGAATATAATAAAAGGAATCACACTTTTAACAAAAGAATATAAAAGTTAAACAAAAATAAATACATGGAGACCTCTTCCAAAGATTGTTCATAGCAGAAAATAGCCGGACTGTGTAACAGGAAACATTGTTCTCAATGTAAAAAACTAAAGCAGACTAAACAATTATCTGTCCTAATAATGTCTGTGATATAGATTTCAAGATGAAATGCAATCTTTAGATCAAATGATACAATGAGGTTTACATAAAAAACAAAACAATGCAATAGTTAGAGAAGCTTTAGAAGTGTAACCCAGGTAACCTAAACTTGTTAAGTAAAAAAAAAAAATAAGTTATAAATCTAAATAATTGACTTTTATGGGGCACCACACAGTTTTTTTAGTTTCTTAAACTCATTTGACATATGTAAAAAAAAGTTTTTAATATCTAACATTATTCTGATCTCAATGAAAGCCAATGAGAGCAAAGAAATACAGCGGATGGTAACATATTCCTTCCTGATTGGTTGTTACTCATTTCATGCAAGAGTCATTGTTTAGCTAAACTCCCTTAACATATCAGGCCTTCTTGTAACGCTGTATAGTAATAGAGTCCATTTCCAGGACCTAAGACCCACCAGTAGCGCTCATATCTGTTTCCGTGGCGACAATAATATAATTTGACTTATTAGTCTTGATGCTGATTTAGTAGTTAGTAGCACTTTCTGAATGGCAGAAAACGCCATGATTATTAATGTGCGCATGCATCCTCAGGATCCAGATTTCCGTACTGGACATTAGTTAGGCCTTGGCAAAGCCCTTACATACAGTCCTCATTTACACAGTCTTAACATAGGGTCCTGGTGGAGGAAAGTGCTTATGTGTGAAGGGTCTACTCACATCCACCCTGGATCCAGTCTATAATTATTAAGGAGGAGAGACTGAAGCAATTGAAAGGGTTTTTGGAGGTGGGTGTTTGCCATGTGGTAGGGTGGCAGTCTATGTTAAGGGGATAAACACCATAAAAGGAAAAGCAAGTAAAACAAATATCTGTATGATGTCTCCAACAACAGAAGCTTCTTCATTTCTACCTTTCGTCCGCCCAGAGTGACAATTCAACAGGGACTAGTAACAAGTATGAGCTCACGCTCTGCCATGGTGATGTCACTGGAACCCTGTGAACTGATTGGATGCATAACTGTGAATATCAGATCAGCCTCCACCATGAGTAGACGACCAGGAATTCTCATATCTTATAACGTACCTATGAGAATATGTTAACGGCAGCTACGCTCATCCTGAGAAACAGAAGTCTAGATGACTGTATGGGCACTTAAATAAAAGTGTGTGTGTGGGGGGGGGATACAAAAATGAAACCCTTAAAAAGTGCTTAACAAAAAAACATAACAAACAAACAAAACAAGAAGCCATCTTACATTACAGGAAAGAGCTTGAACATGAGATGGGGGCCCCTCTAATATCATGGGGAGGGGGCGTGTGATGATATGGTGAATAAGACAAGTGCAGCATTTTATAACCTGATCAGTCTACATGAGTGGGACACATCCACTTCCATGGAGTTATTGGCCTGAACGTGGAATCTTCATTCTAACTGTACCAAATGTGTTATCAGTAAGTACCAAGTCCCTGTTTTAGCGGTATGGGGCAGAGCCATCACCAGCAATGCAACAGTTCGAGCGTCTGGAGGTGCTGTGCTATGCCGGGTAAGGAGTCTTAGTTAGCTCTGTATGTAAGAAGTATTATCATTTGTTTAAGGTGCTGATTACGTTTGGAATGAGTTCAAATCAGTACAAAAAAAGCAATTCCCGATAAGGTTCACAAAGCAATAGTTTTGCTCCCATGAGATCCGCCAACGTCATAAGAACGTCCAGTGATCGTGCATTAGCAGCTGTGCACTCCAGGAGTTATGAATTCCCTTGAACTGAAAAAAAAAAAACTCCCACGATATGTTCACGTCCGCAAATAAGAATGTATTTACAGCACTCCTGATCAATGCCCCTGTATAGTAACGGGGTGAATATATGAAGTGGAGGTGATGCCTGGCTAGAACTGGCCTGGAGAACACCGTAAACCCGCTTGTTCGGTCATTCAAGGCATGGCAGTCGTTTCTAAGGCTACAGCAGGTCAGGGAGGTGGCTGTAGACAGAGTCGAGGAGTTTTTGGCTGGCCTCCTGGCTCTTCACGCCGGCAATCTCAAAGAGACGGTCCAGCTTGTCCTCTGCTTGGGGGATTTCATCAATGACGCGTAGCTCTTCCGGGCTGAGGATGGGAAGCATGTCGTCAAAGATGGGCTGAAGGTCGCAGGGGTCTAAGCGGACCTGGCGCAGAACCGTGTCTTTCTTCTCTGTGACCGTGAAAGAAAAAGAATATCAAAAGTGTTTCCATGTTTCAATCAATGTCCTGTGCACCAACCAATCAGATTCAAGCTCTCACTTTCCAATTATATATTAGAGAGAGTCAGCTAGAATGTGATTGGTTGTTATAGGCAACATCTTCACTTTTCATTTTACACAGTTTAGTAAAACTAGCCAATAGGGAGACAGAACGAAATCATGTCAAACTATAATACAGACAGATAAAGGAGAGCTTTAACTTAACATTACAGAGCAGTGATGTCACTCCTGTGTAGTATAATGTATTATTACAGAGCAGTGATGTCACTCCTGTGTAGTATAAGGTATTATTACAGAGCAGTGATGTCACTCCTGTGTAGTATAATATATTGTTACAGAGCAGTGATGTCACTCCTGTGTAGTATAATGTATTATTACAGAGCACTGATATCACTCCTGTGTAGTATAATGTATTACAGAGCAGTGATCTCACTCCTGTGTAGTATAATGTATTATTACATAGCAGTGATGTCACTCCTGTGTAATATAATATATTATTACAGAGCAGTGATGTCCCTCCTGTGTAGTATAATGTATTATTACAGAGCAGTGATGTCTCTCCTGTGTAGTATAATGTATTATTACAGAGCAGTGATGTCATTCCTGTGTAGTATAATGATTTATTACAGAGCAGTGATGTCATTCCTGTGTAGTATAATGTATTATTACAGAGCAGTGATGTCACTCCTGTGTAGTATAAGGTATTATTACAGAGCAGTGATGTCACTCCTGTGTAGTATAATGTATTATTAGAGCAGTGATGTCACTCCTGTGTAGTATAATGTATTATTACAGAGCAGTGATGTCACTCCTGTGTAGTATAATGTATTATTACAGAGCAGTGATGTCACTCCTGTTAATAACACAACTCCTACCCCTATGACCCAATCAGCCTAACTGTGAAACCTGTAACCACCTCCCCACTAGAGTGTATAAGACCCTCTGTGGCCCTCAATAATTAGACTATAAATACAATGCATGCTCTTCTGTTGTGCTGAGCTGAGATACCTTTGGTTATAAAGGAGCCCGTTCTACTGAGAGCAGAGGAGCCGCTGGATGTGGAGTCACAGCGCAGGAGAGGTTCCGATTCGTCAGCGAAGAAGCCTTTGCTCTTGTCCAGAGGAGAAGGCTCCACAGTGAGGACAGCTGGGTCAGGAGCCTTTAGAGCAGGATCCTGAGTTGTCATTGGCTGGTTAGGAGTCACCTGGAGGGTAAGTTTTTCATCTTCTATCTGTCAAACAAAGTAGAAGAGATATACCTTAAGTGTGGTAAACCAATGCACTCACCATACAAACAATGGGGTAGATCCAGAACTAAGTACGTTTAGCGTATTTACGCTAGCCGGTGATGTTAAAACGCTATTTTGTATGTACTGAGCATGTGCGCGGCAGATGTTACGTAACTCTGAACGTACGTACTAGCCACATATCAACAGCGTAACTACGAACGAAGGGGCGTGACAGCTATACGACACCCGTAATTACACTTCGGAGGCGCGGGTGAGGCATTGAAATGGTACAGTATGGGCATGCTTAGGCACTTATGTACATGAAGCCGTCATGTACGTCAGTACTTACGCTGTGAAAAGTTAAGGTAGGGTTTGGGCAGCGTAAAACGGCCAAAGTACGTACGAGCGAGGGGAGTTCCTAGAGGAGTGCACAGTAAATACGCTAGCGTAAATTTGCTACGCGACCACACATAATGGAAACGTAGGTCTGGATCTGGCCCCATGAGAGCAACACATGCTCCTGGTGCCATTTAGACTGTATTTCTGGCAGCACAGAACACTACAATGGGTTACAATAGAAAACAGATTTCATATACTTTTTTTATGTGCTTATTACAGCAACAGAACATGTACTACAGCAGGAGCAGGCACCCTCAAGGTGTTGTGAATCTACCATTCCCATCATGCTTTGCTCGGGATCCGTTATATCTAGGCTAATGAAACATTCTGGGACTTGTCGTTTCACAACACCTGGAGTAACAAAGATTATCTCTACCTGTACTACACCCGTGCTGTTAATCCATTTTGAAAGGGCGTTCTCAAACTGGCTCCCATAAAGCCACACCATATGTCAGGAAGCCATAACACTCATAAACCCTGTAGTGTGTATAGGTGAGTTTTACAACGATCAGCATTAAAGGATGAGTAATAGGTTGTAAAAATACAAAGAGTAAACACACAATATACAAAACCACAACAACACAGGTTATTATGAGCACTTAAACAGCACTCACTTGCATGTAAAGCTTTTTTAGAAGCATTTTGTTCCCTATAACACCTATAAATAATTATTTTAAAAAATGGACACAGAAAGCAAAGTGGTGGAGTTAGAACAAATTATAGCCAATCATTGGAATGTTAGCAACAACATAGATGTTGGCTCAGTCAGCTGACAGTCCCTGTCGGGATTGATGATGAAAGATGGGATTGGATGATGAAAGATCAGGTGACTCTACTTCTTTGTGGCCATTCTCCAGGTGCCAGTTACCTTGCATTGTGCAGCCACCTTGGTGGAGTATTCTTAATTGTGAATGATTGCCCCAGTCAGTCAGGGCTTTGTATTGACTTCAGGGACAGCTTTGAGGAATCCTCATACTGCTCGGTTTATGTTGGGGAAACGGTATGCACAGGGGGATAGGAAGTTGTTATAAAGCATTACACATGCATGCTAGTCCTGAAGGGTTGGTGCTAGCTCTCTTGACATGCTAGGCAAAGCTTCAGTCCGTAGCCCCCTCCCCCAGCCACCCTTTGCTGTGGCTAAGTAACACAGATAAGTGCTGCTGCATGGGATCAGCTGAGCTGTGGCACCTCAACAAACAAGCCGCTGAAGCTTAGATGAACCCCTGCACATTTACTTATACTGCTTAACCAATCAGCTATCAGGGACATGACATGTGCAGGTAAAGTAAGTGCTGCTGCAGGGCATTAACAGAGTGGTAGATTGTGTTCTGCAGCTGCCAGGATTAGGGTCCTAGATCCGCTGCATGCCACGTTCTCAGGTCCGGCACCCTAGGCAGCTGCCTAGAGATAACAGAACCGGCCCTGGATCCTAAACATGGTTGACATGGTTTAGAAACCTCCCTCTAGAGAGAGGCTCAGCTAATATGTAGAGGCCTCATAGTCCTGTCAAACAGATGTCTCACTGCATAAAATGTATGATGCTAAAGCATCCAACCAGGGCCCTGCATGGTTATTTCTGCTGGCAGTGACAGCAGAATGTAGATGAGGGTCTGAGATGTAGATTGCTGCAGATGCAGGATGAACCAACCAGGGAGTGCCCCAAGGACACCAATGCACAGCTTACATGCAGCATGAGAGAAAATACATGAATGCCGATCTCAGATATCTGGATCCTGCACAGTAGAGTTATGGTGAATATAAACTTATAAGACAGGGATGAAATATGCCCTTGGACAAACCATGTTACAATACAAGAGGTGCTCATACATTTATTTGTTTGCACTGGCAGCTTTTGCATATAATACACCAATACCGGACCCCCCTTTACATCCGTTGTCACTTCCCGCTAAGAAACTCTGCTTTCTGAAATTGGGACATCTGAAAGTTTCTTTTCAGATGTCCCTATTTCGAATAAAGCAGAGTATCTTTTTTTTTTTTTTTTACCTTCGGAAACTGCGATATCCCTCCGCCGCTGATATCGCCAGACCAAGGCACAGGTGAGTAAACTATCTGTGCAGGGTAGGGAGGGTTAGGGTCAGGCTGTAGGGGATGTTAGGGTCA
>WWET01001904.1:278865-292337 GCA_011038615.1 Limnodynastes dumerilii | reverse complement strand
CCGGCATCCCCACCCATTCTTATTCGTAAACCCCTCCTCTGCCATGATATTCCCCCGCCGCCACTATCGCCAGACCGCAGAAAAGGTGAGTAACCTCTCTGTGCGGGGTAGGGAGGGTTAGGATCAGGCTGCAGGAGATGGAGGGATAGGGTCAGGCTGCCAGGAAGGGAGGGTTAGGGTCAGGCTGCCAGGAAGAGAGGGTTAGGGTTAGGGTAGTGAGAGTGGAGGGTTAGGGTTAGAATTAGGAAAAGGAGTGGGGACTATTTTTACTTACCATTTCGGAGCACGGGGCTTTCGGTGCTCTGTGGATCGATTGCTATGCCTCATCATATGCAATCGAAATCCCAGCCAGTTGCAAACTGGCTGGGAGGAAACGGCTGATTCGAAAATCAGCCGTTCGGACCGGAGCCCCACACCCCTTTACATCAGAGCAATTAAGAAATGATTTAGGACAGATCTCATCCAAGCTCTAAATTTGTTAGTACAGTTAAGATCAGTCAATCAAAAACCAATAAGAGACACTAGAATTAGGAGCCCATCTAGTCCTCACATTCTTATATACCCATCCACAAACACATTTCTTCCACAAATCTCAAAATAAAGTTGCAGGATTACATGGGAAATGGCTATAATATATGTCATGCTAATATGGACATTTACAGAAGGAACACCATCTCCCCAGTCATAAACATAAGACTACACAAAGACATGAAAAGCCCAAAAACACTGAGATGGAAAGAACTACTGGAAAGAAAATTATAGGTCATTTGGTTTAAATGAGGAAAAAGGATAGATAGGATAAAAGGGAACACAAGGAAAAGGGACAGCTACAGATAGGATAATACAGTACACAGGATTCACGTACTAGCATTGTGTACATGGTCTGAAAGCTGACAGGTCACCTGCCAACTCTAATATGTCAACAGGGTTAACTGATTGGATTTCCTCTATGGCTTTCCCTAGCCACTAATGGACTAATTACTAACTCCAAAGCATGTCCAACGGTGGGGGCAGGACAGAGCACCAGCGACGATGAGAGAGAAAGACAGAGAAGAAGAGAGAGGAAGAAAAGAGGAGAAGAAGGAAGAAGAAGAAAAAAGAAAGAGAGAGAGAGAGAAGAAAGAAGAAGAGAAGATGAAGAAGGAGAAGAGAATGAGAAGAAGAAAGAAGAAGAAGAAGAAAAAAGAAAGAAAGAGAGAGAGAGAAGAAAGAAGAAGAGAAGGTGAAGAAGGAGAAGAGAGAATGAGAAGAAGAAGGAGAATAGAGAGAATGAGGAGAAAAAGGATAAGAGAGAGAAGAAGAAAAAGAAAGAGAAAAAGGATAAGAGAGAGAAGAAGTAGAAGAAGAAGGATAAGGATAAGTGAGAAGAAGGAGAAGAGAGAGGCGAAGAAGCAGAAGAGAAAGAAGAAGAAGAGTAAAAAGGAGAAGAAGTAGAAGAAAAAGTAGACGACGACAAGAGACTGGAAAAAGACCAGACAGAGGAGAAGATGGCATTTGTTGAATTTAAGCCCTTTTGGAAATGATACATCCATTATTATAGTGTGAGCTATATAATTGCTGAATTTGTGACTGTTGCCGTAGCGACCATATCCGCTCTCAATCGTCACCTTTATAAGTAAATAACAAAGAAGGTAATTAGATATCAATATTCTATGCAAGTCTTACTTTATTATTAATAACCATGCTGTATCACTTTACTTCTGACATCCGCAGAAATGAGTCATTTAGCAAAGGCAAGCGATGTAAACAAATAAGTTAATCGTATCAGAGTTGAAAGCTAAAGAAAAGCTCGGTTCCTGGTCTACATTCATGAAGAATACAATCCTACAATACAATACAATACAATACAATACAATACAATCCGAACCCATCAGCACAGAAAGGTTTGTGGAGAACAGACAAATCCATTATTATTAGAGCATGTTCAAATGCAGATTTTAAGAGCCCGGTTCAGCTCACCGCGATGCCTGGTCACAGTGCTTTTGTTTTTTTGTGCGGATATTTATGCGCATCACATGGAGATGTTTATTATGATTCGCTAATTTTTCTTACTGTAATAGACGGGAATAGGTGCACTTTGCTCTTATTTCCGTCTTCGCAGTGAATTGAAGAGCTTTAATCAAGGTAACACATGACAGAAATTATACAGAGATTCGAACAGCAAATCCAAAACAGGGTCCATTTGTTCCAATAGTGAATTACTTTTTAGCATGAATCTCAAGCTTTTTTTTTTTTTTTTTAGGTGTTCTTCTAAAAATCATATTCACATTTTCAAATACTCTCTGTGGGAAAGCAGAATGTCTGCCAGACAGAAGCGCTAAGAAAGGGCTGCTTTTGACACCACATTTGCGAAGACGGAGCTCCTAAGAAACCTCCTGCCCAGCCACAGACAGGTAAGCGCCGCTCTCTATTTCCCCAACCCTTATGCTAATTCTCACCCTAACCCTCCCTTCCCCACAGCCTAACACTAAGGCTCCCCTTCTAGTCTCCATCCCCTCTCCGCAGCTCAACCCTAAATGTCCCCTTCTGCCATCCATCCCCTCCCCGCAGCCTAACCCTTAGTCTCCCCTTCTAGGCTTCATCCCCTCCCCTGTCTGTTCGTCGGAGCGTTAGGTCCGGTGACGGGTCTGCCACGTGATTTTCATAATAGGACCATTTTCTAAAATACACACAGCTGACAAAATGGCAGTTCACAGGGGCGCACACAACCCCTTCCATATTCCCCAAATACAACCCTCCTTTTTATTATAAGGACACTAGGAAAATGGAAAGAGCATGTGTATAATAAATAAGATGTTTTTTAAACTATAAATCCAGTTTTGGAAAGTTAATATTTATGGATTTCAGTTCATAAGAAACCAATGACTTCACTTTTAATGTGCACTTTTTGCATTACTGGCAGGAGAGCACATTCAAAGTCACGTCAACTTTCAGGACAATTAGCAACGGTCTACAGATTAATTGTAATAAACTAACTTTAAAAACAAACTCGTTAAAAAAAAAAGGCAAACACAAGCACACACATAAGGGACTGCACAGCGCTTAAAACAGACTACATTAAGTATGAGGGTCTGGATTCACAGCTACGTAGTTTTAAGAATTGAGCTACTACGTATGCGTGGTAGCTTATTTTACACTATCTACGTAACATTTCTGTATGTAGATTGCGTAAGCGCGGTCTAAAGACCGCACTTATGCAATCTACGTACAGAAACGGTACGCAGATAGCGGAAATAAGCTTCCACGCATGCGTAGTAGCTCAATTTTTAAAACAACACACGTAAGATGAAAACTACGTAACTGTGAATCCGGGCCGAGGTCTTTAATTAGAGGCAGCAGACACAGCATAGGGACAGACACTCCCAGGCATCAGAGGATCTCCTGAAGCAGAGCCTGAAGAAACTCATTGTGAATACTAATGGCAGAGAGCAAATAACAGAGCACCAGAAAAACACACAACTCCTAAATGACAGGTGAGAACACCTCCCCGCTGAGAGAGCAAAACAGCCATTTATACCGCCTGTGTCGTGTTCTGTGCTTACAGCAATAAGCTGCAGCCTGTTACAAAAGCCTCGATCAGGGAGGCCAGCACAGAAGACTGTAATTGTAACTTACGGTACTTTTCCTATTTCAAATAATCATGCAATAATTACGTTATAAAGTCTATAAACTAAGAATAGAACACTAAAATATGCTTCATACTGAAATAAATGGGCCATTTCCCAGAGGGAATCTGTCCCTTTTGCAGAGTCAGGGATTACATAACTGTACACCAGGCTGCGGAGTCTAACTGGGGTCTGGTAATCACCATAGCCAGGCGAGGGTTACCGGGGGCAATAGAGACGCACAAGGAGGTGGTAACACACTGGTGCAGTGGAATATGCACATGGAGCTGATGAAAACACACAGGAGCAATAGAGTATCCACAGGGAGCTGGTAATACACAGGAGCAATGGAGACCTGCACTGGTATGCTGAAAGCATAGGGAGCAATGGAGACCTGCACTGTTATACTGAATGCATAGGGAGCAATGGAGACCTGCACTGCTATACTGAATGCATTGGGAGCAATGGAGACTTGCACTGGTATACTGAAAGCACAGGGAGCAATGGAGACTTGCACTGGTATGCTGAAAGCATAGGGAGCAATGGAGACCTGCACTGTTATACTGAATGCATAGGGAGCAATGGAGACTTGCACTGGTATGCTGAAAACACAGGGAGCAATGGAGACCTGCACTGCTATACTGAATGCATAGGGAGCAATGGAGACTTGCACTGGTATGCTGAAAGCACAGGGAGCAATGGAGACCTGCACTGCTATACTGAATGCACAGGGAGCAATGGAGACTTGCATTGGTATGCTGAAAGCATAGGGAGCAATGGAGACTTGCACAGGAATTATGAAAGCATAGGGAGCAATGGAGACTTGCACTAGATTTCTGAATGTACAGGAAGCAATGGAGACATTAACCAGAAAGTTAAATACACAGGGAGCACTGGAGACTTGTACCAGAATACTGAATGCACAGGGAACACTGGAGAGTCCACAGCGAATTGCTGACAGCACAAGGAATACTGAACAATTATCAGGGAATAAGCAGGAGACAAACGCAGATTCAGAAGTGACCCTATACCCTGGCAATGAGAGGCTGCCAGAGCCATTTTAAATAGATTAGTACCGATTAATCCCAGCCACAGCTGAGCGGTTTCATGGGAGAGCTGAGAGCTTGTTGGCATTTCTAGACCACCACTAAACAGAGCAACTAGCAGGGCGATCCGGAACAGGGAAGAGGTAAACACCATCACTGCATATGTAGGACCTAGGACTTACTATGGAAATTAGGAGCAGCCGATAGGAAAATGATCCGCAACATACCTACTACTCTCACTGCTACCTCCTTCCTCTACTCCTACCTGTACTACTCACACTGGCACACCCTCACACCTACCGCACTCCCACTAGCACAGCCTTACACATACCCAACTCACACTGGTGCCTTACCGTTTACTTGCATCTCCTTATAGATGCCCTACTCACACTGGTACATGCTCACACCTACCCTGCTGGTACATCCCAACACCTATTTCACTCCTACTAGTACACCATCACACCTACAGTCCTCCCATTGATACAGCCTTATATCTATCCTACTCACACTGGTCACACCATCACACCTACCTTACCTCCAACTACCCTAGTCACTCTGGTACATCCACACACCTACCCTACACAGGGCAATAAACTCTTTCAGCTCCCCTACTTCCAGCATCTATACTCATTCTGCTAGAACCTCAGACCTACCTTAATCCCAACTAGCACTACTTACTCTGATACACCCTTACACCAACTCTAATCCTATCAGTACTACTCTAACACATCTACAAACTCACACCAGTCCAACGCACACCACTACTACCTCATACCAGTACTACCTCACACCTACCCACCTGCCGCCACAGTCCTACTCACACCAGTACTACCTCACACATACCCTAGTGCCGCCACAGTCCTACTCACACCAGTACTACCTCACACCTACCCAACTGCCACCACAGTCCTACTCACACCAGTACTACCTCACACATACCCTAGTGCCGCCACAGTCCTACTCACACCAGTACTACTTCACACCTACACACCTGCCACCACAGTCCTACTCACACCAGTACTACCTCACACCTACCCAACAGCCGCCACAATAATACTTACTTTGGTACTACCTCACACATACCCTACTGCCGCGATAGTCCTACTCACACCAGTACTACCTCACACATACCCTACTGCCGCCACAGTCCTACCTCTCACCAGTACTACCTCACACCTACCCTACTGCCGCCACAGTCCTACCTCACACCTACCCTACTGCTGCGATAGGCCTACTCACACCAGTACTACCTCACACCTACCCTATTGCCACATTAGTCCTACTCAGTCTAGTACTACCTCACACCTACTCTACTGCTGCCACAGTCCTACTCACTCTGTTACTACCTCACACCTACCCTACTGCCTCCACAATCCTACCTCACACCTACCCTACTGCCGCCACAGTCCTACTCACTCTGTTACTACCTCACACCTACCCAACTGCCGCCACAGTCCTACCCCACACCTACGCTACTGCCGCCACAGTCCTACTCACTCTGGTACACTATTCCCGCTCTTATACACTGGTACACATGCACACTTACCCTACAACAGCACACCCTGCCACAAAAACAAGATGTTTTTAACATACTTTTATTCCTTTACCCTAGACACAAATCTTAAATTTAAGACCTAATGTAACACACATGAGCTGGGATGACACAAAATGTTAGTTATATACATAACGAATAGCTTATCAAACTGCCAGATAGAATGCAATTACAGACTCAACTGCAGAGTGACTCACTCAGTAATGGATTTAATGCAGTCTCTGTGAGGCTAGAAGCCTGCGTGGCAAACAAACACAATACACAATGAAGCCACCTTGCAATCACAGTCTTATAAAGCAGGGGTAGTAAGTACCGGTTACTCAGAGTATAGAATGAGACTCCTCTGTACAGCATCTTTCGCTGTACAAATCACTTGCACCACCCGGATGATTACAGAGCTGAATGAGAAAAAGAAAGATGAAACCAGGGTATGACCATAGGATTGTATGTAAGATGAATGAGTCATTGTAAAACTGCATTATGCCTCTGAACAATTAGCTATTCAAGGCATGGGATGATTTATGCAGACTAATAAGAGATGAACACGGAATTAATGTTATAGTGTAATTATCTAGTAATGCTAAAATAATACACAATGCGGTAAAACCAGAACGACGTACGCAAGAGAAGTACTTACTGCACGAGCGCGGCAGATGTAACTCCACGTAACTCAGAGCGTAAGGGTCAGTCACGTAACCTCAGTGTAACTACGCACGATGGGGCGTGTCAGCCAGACAGCACCCATAATTGCGCTTTGGAGGCGGGGTTAGGCATTTAAATCGTACAGTATGGGCGGGCTTAGGCGAGTAAGTACGTGAGGCCTATACGTACGTCAGTACTTGCGCTGTGTAAAGTTAAGGGAGGGCTCGGAAAGCATAAGACGGTCAAAGCATGTACATGCGAGGGGAGTGCATAGAAAATACGCTACGCTAGGAAACGCAATTGAAACGTAGATCAGGATTTGGCCCAGTATTCAGGCTGCTGCTATGAATCTGTGCAGATCATTTCCACATGTTGGAGCAACAAGTACCTATGAAGGGGATGCAGTCGCCGCTTCGAATGACTGATTTCCAGCACTGATACAGCCAAAAGCTGAACTACGGCTATATCAGAGCCAGATATAGTATGAGAACAGAACATTCCTACTGGGAACGGGTAGTATGTAGAAATGCCCATGACATTTACCCATTCACAATAGTGGGTAGGTTAGGGTAAGGCTACAGGACAGGAAGGGTTACGGTTAGGCTATTGGAAGGAAAAGGCTAGTTAGGGTTATGTTGGCAGGACAGGGAGGGTTAAGGTTAGGCTGAGGGTAAGGGTAAGAGAATGGTTGTCACGACACTAAATAATAAAAATTGAATTTAAAGAACTTGAGGCTGATCCAGAACAACGCCCGGCGTCGCTACAGCAATGCCCGATCATGGATTTGGCTTCTGTAGCAGAGCCGTAGGGACGCTGGAGGGGACGTCCTCAAGCGTCCCTACGTTCAGGTTAGTGTAAGTGGACGGGGGGAGGTAGTTAAATGAGGGTAGGAGGGCAGGCTAAGTGGCCATACGCTCCTGTGCGAGCGTATGGCCCCTTCCTTACGCCGGCTGAAGTTAGGGTAGCCTTCAGCCGGCGTTAGCGAGGGTAACTACGCTGAGGGCAGGGGGAGTGTCAGGGGGAGTCCCACAATGTAACTCTGAGCGTTAGTTCGTTCAGCGCTACATCGTCTGGATTAGGCCCAAAGTGCGTAAGTGGGCTGTTTGGTCTGGAGGGTGCATGTGCCCTCTAGATGTTGCACACATTTTACATGTGTATGTCCGAAAGGAGTTCCGTCTGCTGAGGCAGTTCCTTCCCTCTGTTTACAAAATGTATGCAAAGTGGGTGGGGGTAGATTTAAATTATACAGTGTGGGTGTTAACACCCAATTACCCGCAGATCAGCGGTCGGATGGACCACTGATCTGCAAGCGTAACTTAAGTTAAGGCTGCCTTATGGCAGCATAAGTCACTTAATATGCACGACAGAGAGGAGTGACAGAGGGAGTTCTGGTGTGGATTTAGACAGCCGCACACATACAGAATATTTATGGGGGTGCAGATCAGGTCCACTGTATGCAACAGATGAAATATGCATTGAAATCAACATGATTTTCCCAGGTGTAACTTTCCTCTCTTATTTTAAATCTCTGAATCGGGGCCGAGATGTACAGAGCCATCAAAATTCTTTATTCTTTGTACTTAAACAGTTTACACTATTCTTAATAAAAAGTACCTTACTGAAGTGTCTTTCCCAGCAGATATATGAATAATGTCATGGTATGCATGTATTATGTGATTTCAACGGTAACTGTCAACAATCAAGTGAGTTAAATATGACAAGTAACTCCTGGTATCTTCTTAAGTCATCTGTCTTCCCAGTATTGAAAAAAGCAACATAATAACTGAGGGCCATATATATATAGACACACACACACACAGTACATTGGCTTCATCCAAAATTACATTTTAACAACCTTTTCTGTTTTCTGTAAACATTGCATTACATTGTGGTCGCTGATTTCCTGTCGAGGTGTGGTTTGTCACAAATCAGCCATTAACGCGGCGATCCACACCCTTAATAAAGTGCTACAATAAGCATAAACATGTTCCTAGTACCGCTAGTAAGGGAAGAATTCTTAGTCAATACTAAGGAGGTACGGATTGTATTTCTATATCAGGGTGGGCACTGGTTTAAAGTAAGCCTTATACATCACCATATCAAAGACTGACCAGTATATTCTGTCTCTATGTTTTAAATAGACTATTATTTTTATTTTCCCTCAAACATAGTTGGTTGAAACTATATGCAGTATGAGAGCTGCTGGTTAATGTGGCAACATGAACTCCTAATAATTAACCCCAGTGAGCGCCAGGGGGCACATACAGTGGATGACAATTGGCAATAAAATCCAACAAGATATCATGTCTAGGTAATAAAAGGCAATAATTTTGTGAATCATTACCCTGAATAAACAAAGCAAATTCCCTATACCCTTTGTGCTTAGGAAATCAGGCGCTCATAACACACATACATAACATTATAGATTACAACTCTCCTGAATATCAGGGAGACTCCCTGAAGAATGGGTGATCTCCCTGACTCCTTGAAGTGTTTGACAATCTCCCTGATGCTGATTCAGTTCCAAAAGTCATTGCAGTATGATGACAGAATTTGGAAATTGTGTATTATTTCCCTGCATTGAGGCCTATGGAGGCCGCCATATTCATGGAGGCCAAGATGTGATAAAAAACTGGCAGTTGTCTAAGACAACATGACTTCAATAAAGGCTCCTCAGTGCCTTCGACCGCATGCAGACTAGGAACAGATGGGGTACTTAGGCATGTGTAAGTACCCTGTCATTCTTAATTCAGGATCTGGTCCAGAGTGTTTCAGGAGACAGTTAGATAGTGGAAGAAACAGGGTCCTCCAACAGCACAGAGCATGTTAGGCTTCTCTTAAATGCATGAAAGGAGATTGTGAGAACTTCCTATAGGAGAGAGTATGAAATGTGATGTTCTACATACTGTTTTATACTACGATACAACTGATACAGGGATAGTACATGTCCTGGTATAAGGGGGAATGGTTAATGAGGATTGTGGTTGATGGTATAATTTATTAAACATCCCTGTCCTCTCCACTGTGTTCCAGACAACTGGAAAAGTTCACTCTGATTTGAATAAGTCATGAAATGGAGTCTCTTATAAACTTCTGAGTATAAATGGATTCATGATACTGAAGGTCTTTTAAACTCAGTACAAGAAGATCATTTCCATTGTCTGAGCCTGTCTATGTCTGTACATAACAGAGTGAGGAGTCTGCCTGTAGAACAATATCACACAGATCATCAATAATTACTGCAAAGCATTTCAAGTATATTTAAAAAAGGCCAAGACATTTACACACCCTCCCCTACCTTAAATTACTACTTCAACTACCCACGGCCAACCTCAGACCCACTTAAGGTTGGGCAATACCAAAAACTGGCTAATTTCATAGTAACATTTTCTGCCATTTAATGTAAACAAACATGTTTTAATCAGATTCCACAAATATTACATAATGGGGATTGTGTTGCTCCAAGCTCCTCAAAGGATGCTACAAATTGTATAAACAAACCCCGCCCCTGCGGTTCCATACTGTAATTCATAACTCTGTGAAACAGATGCTGTGATCCAAGCATTGTGGGGAGATTGACGATGCAATATATGCCATCATGGTCCCAGGAGATAGTCGGTTACCCTATTTATATTACAGAGTGATTAAAGCACTGAATAAGACTAACACATCTAGAGAATAATGGTACAAAAATACAAAAAAAATATAAAAAGGATTTTTTACGTCTATTTGATTTTAATATCATTTTTTCGCAATTTAAATGTTTTGTTTTGGAATTCTTATGGAGGAACAAGGGTATAAAGGGTAATCATGTTTGTATTTGGACTTATACATAACTATGCTGCAAACCCAATGCTGGTGACAGCACCTATCTCTATTTCTCTGCAATGCAGGTAACACTGGCTGACAAGTGCTTTAAAATCGCACTCATGAAAGCAGCTCTTCCAGTAATTGCATTACAGATGGAAACACAAAAACATTTAGTAACACTAATCTATTAAAGCTTGCACCTGGGAGCCACAATAGATGTTCAGCAAATAATAAAACACACTTGGCACTAAACATCAAGGGCAACGAGGCGGCGGCAGCTGCATGTAGGATCAAAGCTCCACAGGGATGTGTCCATTCACGAGTCACATCAATAAGGGTCCAAGAAGTGTTATAAATTAGCAAGAATAGCTGAAAGGTACTAGAATACATCTATCTTCTTCTCAATATAGAAACCAGAATAGATAGAGCTAGAAAGATAGAATGACTGAACGATAAAGATATATATATATATATATATAAAGATAGATAGAGTAATAGAAAGATAGAGAGCTGGAAGGAAGGAAGAGGGAGACTGGCCAGGTGGGGTAGTAAGCTATAGACAATACATGCATTGACCCCTAAAAAACTGCAAGACATAAATGTTATTAAAATGCTTTCTCTATGTTTCCTTTTTGCTGTTCTTTATTTATTTATAGGGTCAAGTGCACAACTGTTTCTCTATGAACTAGAAGTGCAGTAATTTCCTTTGCAAATCAATGTATCTTTCAACACTCTGGTCAGGGGAGCAGAGGAAACTCACTTGAACTTCTAGAGGTCTGGAATATTGCACAGAGCATTCACTAACCACATCTGTCAACAGGAATGAAATTGGTTTAACCGGTGTGTCTCGATAGGTCAGACAAGGAATAGAAGTATAGAAAGCAGATACCAGAGGGAGATACCATTTCATATTTAATTTCAGAAGACATTAAACAAACTCAGCTACAATGTAATCTTACCTAGGTCTAGTATTATCCCTGACTGATTAGTACTACACAGGAGCCTCTAGTAATTATTTTATTTAGATGCTACTAATACCCCGTTCACACTGAGCCAAAAACCCGGGACTTTGCCGGGGCAAGACCGAAAATCCCGGGTCTAGGCTCAGTGTGAACGGTCACACCCGCGTCGACCCGGGTAGAGAGACCCGGGAATCAGACACGGGATTTAACGAGGGGTAATTCCCGTGTCTGACCCGTGTCGCCCTCAGTGTGAACGGTGCGACCCGTGTTTGTTGTAACACAGGTCGCACAGAAAGAAGCTGATTGGGTCAAAAAAGACCCAATCAGCTTCGTTTCTTTAAAAAAAAAAACACTTAATTAAAAAAAAAGTTTTAAATAAATAAAAACAATAAATTAATTAAAAAAAAACACTTAAAAAATATTAAACAGAACTTACCTGTCCTGCGACGCGGCTGACCGCAAGTCCGGCCGTAATGGAGGTCCTGCGCATGCGCAAGACTTCATTCAGGCATCGCGTGAATGAAGTCCTGCGAGGACCCAGAGGATCATCGCGGGACTTGCAGGAGAGGTGAGTAGCGTAGTATTGTATACCCCATTCTAGTCTATAGTCTATACTATTCTATACCCTATTCTATTGTATAGAATAGGGTATGAAATAGTATAGACTATAGAATAGAATGGGGTATACAATAGTTTAACAGCATAGAACCGAAGAATCCCGAGTCAGTCCCGTTCAGTGTGAACGGGCCTGACCCGGGAATTTCCCGGGTCTATGCTGCAGTGTGAACAGGGTTTTCCCTGTTTTTCTGCTGCATGCCCCGGCAAAAACCCGGGTTAAAAAACCCGGGTTTTTGCCGGGGCTTCAGTGTGAACATGGTATTAGACAGTTGCACATTTGTGTGATCAGGGCTGGATTACCCACAAGGCAACTTAGGCACCTGCCTAGGGCCTGCCTAGCCCCTGGGGCCCGTGGCTGCCTAGGGATTCAACACTATTAATCACCCTTGTGGCCTTATCAGATAAGAACTGTCATTTCCAACATGCAGACTCATCGATATTATCTGAGCCTGAATGTGTGAAATGTCGTAGCTCAAGCAGCCACATCAGTATAGTCGGCTGCTCCTCCTGCTGGCTATCAGCATCCACTTGGGGATCCTTGCCTCCTGACGAGCTCTAAAGAGGTCTTTTTTCTGCTAATTACACCATATCGCAGACCCATTAACTGTACAACACTAGTGGAAACCCATACCCACTACTTGTGTGCGTTGATGATTATAGCTTATCGGCATTCACCGAGTTATTATCAAGCTACATACTATTCATATAGCTGTCTCTAACCAGCTGTCTTTATCCACTTAAGAACTGTGCTACATTGTGACCACTGTGCAACATTGAGGACCAGTTACTTCCTCTCTTTAGATACAAATTCTAAACTGAAGGACATGTTAGTCTATTTCTACCAATGTGCATTTTAGCTTGATATGATCTTAAGTACTATTCCATCACTTGATTAATTGCTCTGGAACAGACCTATATGATGCAATATACCTATATTAACCTTCTAGTGATGTTATGTACTTCCTATGGATTTTTTTTATGTTTGCATATTTCTATTGCTTAGAAAATTATTTTTAATTATAAGGTGTATATAATTATAAATTTCTCTTGTTACTTTGGGCCAGATTCAGACCTCCGTACATTTTCTGTATGTCTGGAAGAGGGGCGTGAACTCCCCTGAGACACCCCGCTTCTGAGTGGTTATGGCAGAATTTATGCTAAGTACTTAAACCTGCCCCTACTGTGATATGTAAATACTTCCCCCCCCCCCCCCCCCTCCCCAGCTTCTGGGGGGGGG
>WWET01001904.1:255315-277028 GCA_011038615.1 Limnodynastes dumerilii | reverse complement strand
TTAGGCTTTCCCTGGCTTATTCATAGAGCCTTAAATACTGAGCTTCTGCCCTATTCATATCCCCACACTGTCCTGTCCACATTCCTTGCACAGACACCTGAGATTTTATTTCCCTCTCTCCCTGCCCCTATATGCCAGGCCCTGGGGTGGTAAGCTTCCATGATCTTCTCTCATATAAATAAATGTCCTCTCCAGCGCGCTCTGTGTTTACTTTAGTCTTCCTCCAGCCTCCCATCCCATTCATTAAGTTCACCATTCAGATGTCACAAAGAGAACCGCTCATTTTCAACTTCTTACCTTTAAATCTTCTTTCCTCCGCGGTGCTCTGCTCCACAGCTGCTTGATCATCGTCGTCTCAGGCGTTGTCGGGTGGTGTGCGGTCACGTGATGAACAGCAAATACAGGGCTCCCATTGGAGCCCTGTATTTGCTGCTCTACACGTGACCGCAGACCCCGGAGATAAGGTTTTGAAGAGCGCTGCGCATGTGCATGCAACAACAACAAAAAAACAACTTGGTCTGAACAGCGGGACAAGGCTGGTGGCGGGCGGGACAGCGGGACAGTCCCCCGAAATCGGGACTGTCCCGCGAAAATCGGGACAGTTGGGAGGTATGCTAGCGGTTTAAGCCTCCTCCATCTCTGAAGGGAGGCTATTCAACTTATCCACTTCCCTTTCAGTCAGGGGTGTTTTAAGAAAGGAGGGGGCCCTTGTGCAGGATTTGTATATAGGTCCCCTCCCCTTACCTGAGATTCGCAAACCTAAAAAAGGGGCAGAGCTGTAAGCCACACCCCCTTTTCGGCCGCGAATAGGGACAGTCCCACCGCAGGGGAAGAGGGGGCTCATTCGGCATCTATTTCCTCCCTCCGGAAGATCTTAGAGGGAAGAAATAGATGCTGAATGGCCCCCCTTCCCCTGCCAACCCTGGGTGCAGGATGCATGCCACAGGGCCCCCTGTTCTGAGTTGCCCGTGTGCACTGCACACCCTGCACCCGTTATAGATACGCCTATGATTTCAGAGAAGTTATGTGTCCTCACGTTTGCTCTATACCTGCGCCTTCTCTTCCTTTGAAGAATGCAATGCCCACCCTCCCCCCTTTACCATCATGTGCCCGCTATTCCTTCTCTGCCCGGGTTTAGGGTAACACTGCAGGGAAATAACCCCCCCTACATGTCGTACTGAACACACACTTGGTGTAAAATGAGGTTGTGTCTAATTATAGAAGATAGGATGCAGATTTATTGCCTGTGTCAGGGTTACAGAGAGATAGCAATGTATTATATTACTGCCTGGGGAAACTGCATCCATCTTACTGTTGTTATCAGCAAGAAAGCACCCACACTGCTCTGATACAAATCCTCAGTATGTCTACACACTGTCTGCTGTATAATAGTAAGGGTCCCTTGCCCCCCCTCCTCCTCAGCACTATCAGGTGTGGCATGAAGGTCCATAATAATAATATTATTCCCAAAAGCCATGTTTACGTTACTGATCTCAGCAGGACCGCATAGAGCCATAACACTCACGCCTCATCCGGCCCAGCCAAAAGCAAGCAGAGTAATAGAGAAATATATCAGAAATATATCCTGACATGGAAGATCATAGAACAATTTATTTAATTTCATTTATTTATTCACTGGTATCATGTCTAAACATGTGACCCACTGACCGCACTTGTTCCCGATCCACAGCCAAATACAACAGATTCCGTCACTTTACGTAAATGTCCATTATTTGGTTTCTTTTTATACAAAATATATACAGGTGAATTTTGGTTAAGGGCTATCTGAATATCCTCGGGCAATGTTACTTAATAGTTTAGGCTGGTATAGTGGATAAATCAATAAATTAGCGGTTGCAGTACCCAGTTAGAAAGTCTGAGTTGCGAAATAGGGACATCGTAAAGTTCCATTTTGGATGTCCCTATTTGGAATACCTCTTTAATTTAAAAAAAAATTCAGAATGGGTGAGTATTCCGACTGGCACACTCACCCATTCCGTTTCGGAAACGCCGTCGCTACCGCAGGACCCGGACCACGGGAAAGGTGAGTAACCTCTCCAGGGTTAGGGTTAGGCTGCGGGGAAGGGAGGGTTAGGGTCAGGCTGCGGGGAAGGGAGGGTTAGGGTCAGGCTGCAAGGAAGGGAGAATTAGGGTCAGGCTGCGGGAGAATCCACCGGCATTTTACATTTCCATCAGAAAACCCTAATCTAGGGTACGGTTATTGGAAGACTTTTTATTTGCAAGGGGGATGGTTAGCAGAGATCGCACCGTCTGTGTTTTGCCGCCCAGCGATTACGGATCCTGACGCATCAGATAATGCAAATCCGTTTGTAAACTAATCGCAAGTCTAGATGTGGGGCCAGATCCAGACCTACGTTCCCATTACGTTTCATCGCGTAGCGTATTTTCTAGGCACTCCCATCCCTCGTACGTACTTTGTCCGTTTTACGCTTGCCAAACCCTATCTTAACGTTTCAAAGCCTAACCACTGATTTACGTAAAGCCTTCATGTACATGGGTGTCTAAGCACGCCCATACTGTATGATTTAAATGCCTCACTCCGCCTCCGAAGCAAAATTACGGGTGTCGTATGGCTGACACGCAACTTTGCTCGTAGTTACGCTGTTGATACTAGGCTAGTACATACGTTCAGAGTTACGTGGCGTAACATCTAGCGCGCATGTGCGGTACATACAAAATAGCGTTTTTACGTCTCCGGCTAGCGTACTTAGTTCTGGATCTACCCCATGGTCCGTTACTGCTATCTGTAATAGAATACTGGGTCAGGCTCCCTAAACTACATTTATATGCAGTGATATAAGACTTTTCCTAAGTATATGCTGGGACGGTTCTTATGCAGGACACTGCTGACCTGCTCTATTCAGAGATTCTCTGAAGTGTTTACGATGACGTGTAGTGGAGCCGGTTATGTAAAGATCATATATCGCACTTGGAGCTGTCAGCTGAGCTTCCTGAGTGCTCTTATTACTGGCAGACACATGCAGGTATGATGAAGAAGTGGAATGTCAGCGGCTACTGGCACTTTTATGTCTTATTACTGGCAGACATGTGCAGGTATGATGAAGAAGTGGAATGTCACAGCGACTACAGGCACTTTTATGTCTTATTACTGGCAGACATGTGCAGATATGATGATGAAGTGGTGGAATGTCACAGTGGCTACAAGCACTTTTATGTCTTATTACTGGCAGACACGGGCAGGTATGATGATGAATTGGTGGAATGTCACAGTGGCTACAAGCACTTTTATGTCTTATTACTGGCAGACATGTGCAGATATGATGAAGAAGTGGAATGTCACAGCGGCTACAGGCACTTTTATGTTTTTAAAATGAAGAGCATGCTGTGAGCTGTAGTTCACCTTCTGACATGCCATACACACACAATCACAACCGGAAGAGACCTATGTTTTCATATCAGGAGAATGCCGTGTGGTTAACTTGTAGGACGCCCATGTGATGTTCACTCTATAGAGCTGCTTATACAATAACCTTGGCATCAACAGGAGGACATGTGTATAAGGGTGGAAGCTTTAGAGGTAACGGGACCGATACAGACTTAAGGGCTATTTCCGCATGCACTGAGTTGCTAAAATCCGCACGTAAGAGCCTAATGCGCTCCCATGGCACTCCCCTCTCACGGACGGATTTTAGCTGACTTACAGCATAGATTTACTAAGCTGCGGAAAAGGGAAAATGGAGATGTTGCCCATAGCAACCAATCAGATTTTAGCTGACATTCTCTGGTATGCAACAGGAAAGTGAGAGTTTAAAGCTGATTGGTTGCTATAGGCAACATCTCCACAAGCAAGTATGGAGGGCTGTCACGCCCGACATACGGGACTCTGAGTGTACGGAAACCAATACTGTACGTTCCATTGCATTACATCTGCCGCACATGCGCAGTGCGCTCGCAAAAGCCCAACTTACGCACAGCTTTCAGTCCCCTGCGTGAGATTTGGCGTCTCTCCTGGGATACCAGGAGAACTGCCCTGATTTCGGGAGTGTCCCGGATATTCCGGGAGAGTTGGTAACCCTGGTTTAAAAACGCTTGTGATAAATATCCTGAATCTTAAACTAAACTAAGGGTCATATCAGGCGTAAGGTCAGTATAGATAAAAAAAAACAAACAAACAAACAGCAGGTTAGACCATGTGGCTCTTATCTGCTGTCACTTTCTATGTTTCTATAACCAGCTTGGCCTAATCATATAAAGACAAAGCTGAAAATCCCAGACAGAGTATACATAGAATACAGTTCAGTGAACGAAAGTCATCTAGAATGAGCAAATCCATTAAACTCTGCAGGAAAAAGGGATTCTTCAGCTGATGCAAAGAAGGCCGCTCTTCGGATTAAACACTATGTCTACGTCTTGTTCTGCCGCCAATCGAAGGATCAGCGACAAGGATCCCGCCGCTCTTAAGGATAAGGCTGTGAGGGCTGATTACGGTGCACAGGGAATGAGGAAAGCTATACACATCTATTATGCAGAGCACGGAGGAGAGATGGGATCAGCAGATTTACAGAGTGCACAAGAAATGTACTGCGGAGAAAGACTGTGTCACTGCCAGAGCCATCAGAGGCAACGGATTAACACCCGCGCTGCCGTCACTAAACGTGATTATATTTCTGTGAAAAGTAACGGTCTTCAATCTACAAGGAACACATGGAGCCGGATTCACAGGTACTAACGCAAGGGGACTTACACAAGCTATTGCGCAAGCCAGCAACGGAGGTGGGGATTGCCATGCTAATAAGGCAAACAGAGCGGCGTAAAGAATATCCGTGCGGATCTGCATTCGTATGGACGTAGATCCATGCGGTAAACATAAGATTGGGTTATGGTCCATGGAGTGGAGGGGAGTGACAGGGGAGTACACTCCCCTTCTGCCTTGCGTTTTTACAGACCCCCGCAAGTACTGAATCCTGTCCATTGCCACCAAAAGAGCATTGTGTATAAACTATGTATCACGTAGGTGTCTGGTAATGGCTGTGTCCTCACTATACAAGCAGACCCTCCAACATGACCCATTCCATCAGGTACAATATACTCCGCTCCTGAGCTTCCAACTGTCACTCACCTGGTGAAATGACTTAACTGATATTTAAAAAACTATTTCTCTCTTCAGCAAAGGAGGTTACCATAGTAACTGACAGTTGAAAACTGAGAAGCAGAGTATTTTGTACCTAATGGAATGGGTCATCTTGGAGGGTATGTACATGTTTTACAAATGACATTTAATGCTTTCTGAATAAAAGCACTTTCACTAAAAATAAATTTATTAAAATTAACACAAAACAAACACCTTGATGGGAAGAAATATTGCTGTGATTGGTGCTTAGCGGCACAGAACACCAGCTAATCGGGGCACATAAAACCAGACTGTCAGGTACATCAACAACGCTGATCGCTTTGGACAGAGACGCAGCTTCAATGGGTCCAGTTAGGTATAAACAGACCTGGTCAAACTGTGGCCCTCCATGTGTTGTGAATCCACTAGTCCACGCAGGGATGCCACCAGAAATTGTGGGGCCCAGGACCTAGGCAGCGGCACTTCGCCTCTCTGTGATGTCACACCTTGTGACATCACATACTGATGGAGTGTCACAGCTGAGCGAAGGCTTGTTTTGGTAAGTAGTCCCCCTGCGTATTGGCCGCAGATGTGCAGCCTGGTATCGCTCTCCAGAAGCAAGTATCAGCAATAGAAGACTGATGACAGTGCACCGGATTCACAGGTGCGTGTTTACTATGTGCGCGTTTTTACACACGCATGTAGCAAGGCAACACCCATGACACACCCCTCGCGTGGACTGGTTTTCGTTGACTTACGCCTCCATAGGGCACCCTTATCTCTACGTGTGTACTTATGTGCGTATGTTACTTCAGTACGTGTGTATCTTACTAACCACGCCCTTAAAAAGGCGTATTTAAATGCCCCCCGCCCACTTTCACCTAATTTCGAACGTACAGAAAACAACCACGCCCCTCCATACGTATGTCCCTAACAGCGATTCACAAGCCCATGCCTAAAGTACTTACATGCGTAAATACTATGTAAATTACCATGAAAAAGTTACTACGCATGCGCAGTTAATCCGCTCCTAAAAATACGCATGCAATCACACGCAAAAACGTATCTGTGAATATGACCCAGTGACTTATCTGCTACCTAATAATCTAATAACCGCTGCAGGAGAGCGGAGGTGAGTATCGGAAGGCCCTCCTTTCTCTCCAGGCCCAGAACTCCAGTCCCTGAATCCCCACCCCCCTTTTGCCACCCAACAGTGTCCCAGAATCCAAGCATGCTCTCTAGGGTACCAACTATGTCTATGCAGTTAGAGCAGTCTGGGACTTGTAGTTTTACATCACCTGGAGATCCACAGATTGGTCAGTCCAGGTATGGAACAACCTAAATATATGTCAATGTTGCTGGGTGTTTAAGTCTGCTGTTTAAGCCTTGGCTTCATTATCGTTCCAGGAGATGTTCCTGTGTCCAAGAATTAGGTGCGGAGCACGAGCGATGCTCAGATAGAGCTCTAAAAACCTTCACCAAGCCATGGATGCTTAGACAGCTTGAACAGGAGGGAGATGGGAGCAAGCTATGGCTATCTGACACAGAGTTTCTCAGTGTAATCTAATGTCTCCTCTCAGAAATAACCCCTAGGCCCTGTCATGACTGATCAGTGAAACGCAGCATGAAGGAGATGCTCAGAGGTAACACTGTACCTTGCATGAATCATTCATTCTCCTGGTATCTGGGGGAAAGTCTCCAACATTGACTGCAAGCTCTGCAGATTAGTCAGAGTGGATGAACACAGGTCATCAAAAGACTGTGTCATCAGATTAGAACCACTTGGCCCATCTAATGTGGCCATTGTTATATTTTATGTTTAATCCCTTGATCACCATGGACCCGATCCTGACCTCTGTGGTCCATACTCATGGAGGCGTTTCCACACGTGAGAGGTGAGTGAATACTTAAATACTCTGCACGGATCTGCGTCTGTCCGTATGCGCAGAGCATAGAAACTCTGATGCCCCGTGTGGAGTTTATTCTCTGCATGGAAGGCGGGCCCACTGACCATACGTATGAGACATGCATGGTAGGAGGAAATAAGCATGTCAATTGTACAGTAAGGACTCGGCTAAGCCCTTACATGCCATTCAGTACTCTGCAAGGAGGGGTTTCCGTGTGGAACACTTAAGGTAGGGTCCTGGGCACGGATCCAGCATCCGCATATTGGAGAGCAGGGGGAGTGCCCTATTCCCGGGTGCTGGATGCTGGATACCAAAATCTGTATGTTCACAACAAAGGCTAATGTTCAGATGTCACCCTTAGGTCTAGATCCAACCTGCTGGTTCAAGCAATACAGACTGGGGGCCGGATTCACAGTTATGTATTTTTCATCTTACGTACGTTGTTTTAAGAATTGAGCTACTACGGATGCATACCAGCTTATTTACGCTATCTACGTACCATTTCTGTACGTAGATTGCGTAAGCCGAAAACTACGTAACTGTGAATCCGGACCTGGAACCAGACCCCCCGCTCCTGCTGCAATCAGAGGTCTGAGCCCAGCGCTAAGAGAGATCCGAAGCCAGAAGCCCGCTCTATCCCCAGTCCCGAGGCCCCCTTCCTACGAGAGTAGAAAGCTACCTTAAGAATTCTGCGCCGTCCCCATGTATAATGGTGATGGTCCAGAAACCTGAATAAGCGGCAAGGGCTAAAAAACACCCTTACTATATAATTTAACTACCTCCCCCCTCTCGCCAAGGAGGCCAAGCGCACCCGCCATATGCGCCCGCCCCTGGAAAGACTTACAGCAAGGAAGTCCACGTGTGGTCAACAAATGCAGATGATTTAGCCTCACAAAAGCAGAACACCCGGTCCCACGCGCTTAGTAGCTTTGATCTTTCTGGGTATGTTTGTTGACAAGGGCCATGCAACATTTTAGTGGCCCTTCTTTGCACAGCAATAAAATAATATATCATTAACATTTAAAAAAATAATTACACATTAGAAGTGAGGGATAGTGACAAAGGGCCGGATCCAGACCTACTGGGACCTTATGGCTGCCCGAGGTCAGTATGGGAGGCTTCGTAGCCTCGTGCACTCTCCGCTGTCGGTAGTAAATCTTACGTGTCCAAATTCCTACTCTAACTGTTACGATCAGGTTTGTGGCCTTACAGCTGATCGTAATGGCACTTCCCCGCCCCCTAATTAGCATGTCTATCTCCGCCTTTACAGTGGAGATACGACATGCGTACCGGGGGGAAAGGATATGTAACGCACATTACGTACGCCGGCCCTTATGGCGTTGTCGCAAAACTGGGGAATTACGTACTGTCGCCCGCAGGTCAGGATCCAGCCCAAAGTGACACCTGGGTAATACACATCATACACACTCGGATCAGCAACAGGAAAAAAACCCTGATATTCATTAACCTGTTCTACAGGTTAACAGCTGCAATCATTTCAGGAGTGTTTGTTTAGCTCATTGGGTTTATTTAAACTACAATTACCTTTTAATTCTTATGCCCATAGCTCCGGTCGCTGAGGGCCCATCTGTCTTTTCACGCTATTAAAACGCCAACTGAATCTACCTCATGAGCCTCATTTTCATTCTGTAGTCAATGGCAGCCAGGAAGCAGGAAGTGCCATGCAAAACATAACAACTATTTAATGTGTACCCTGTTACATGGGTAATTGCTCTACAGATCTCAGGGAATGGTGAATTATAAAGTGATTATATAAAGGGCTTCACTGTGCCCTCACCCTGGAAACCTCTGACAAGAACAGTTGGAAAACAGTTCCTGCTCTTTATACAAATCTAACAGGAGACACATAAAATAGGTTATTGCTATTATATATGATTCCTATTGGTGGAGACTGGTGTAAGCAGGGGCAGACTGGCCATAGAGCTTACTGGGAATTTTCGGAGATGGCCACTAAGATGTCTGAGTAGAATGGGGGTCACTAGGGTGTTCTCTGTAATGTATTTGGAGGTAACTAGGACAATCTCTGTATTTGGTGGTAGTCACTAGGATACTCTTTGTATTGGGTGGTAATCACTAGGATGCTCTCTGTATTGGGTGGTGTTCACTAGGATGCTCTCTGTATTGGGTAGTAATCACTAGGATGCTCTCTGTATTTAGTAGTGGTCACTAGGATGCTCTCTGTATTGGGTAGTAATCACTAGGATGCTCTCTGTATTGGGTGGTGGTCACTAGGATGCTCTCTGTATTGGGTGGTGGTCACTAGGATGCTCTCTGTATTGGGCAGTGGTCACTAGGAGGCTCTTTGTATTGGGTTGTGATCACTAGGATGCTCTCTGTATTGGGCAGTGGTCACTAGGAGGCTCTCTGTATTGGGTTATGGTCACTAGGATGCTCTCTGTATTGGGTAGTGGTCACTAGGATGCTCTCTGTAATGAGTGGTGGTCACTATGATGCTCTCTGTATTGAGTAGTGATCACTAGGAGGCTCTCTGTGTTGTGTGGAGGTCACTAGAATGCTTCTTGCATTGTATATTGGTTAATGTAAATCTCTTTATTGTATTGTAAAATGCTAGTTTGTAGATGTTGAATTAGAATAACTCTGTTACATAATTGCCTATACATAACACATTGCACTGCTCTTAATAAGGTTCATTATTGTGCTAATCCTGCTTACTGGTTTGTTAGTCTCACCTATAGTTGGCCCCCACCACTTGCAGATATGTTTCCAGTCACTGTAAATTCCCAATCAGCTACTGGGTGTAAGGCAAGCTTGTATAATTATAATTCAATGTAATTAATATTTAATGAACAAGTGCATTATAAAGTATAAAAAAACCATGAATAATGACAGTCACAGCTGCTAAGCCCACATCCTCTGTGTTTCATGAATGATAGAACTTGCTTGATTCAATGAAATGTCGAAGCACAACAATTGCAATACAGACATAACGACTTCTATTTCAATGTCTCCTTAGACTTTCCATCAGACACACATAACCACAATAATGATATGTGTCTATGATGAAAAATGTCCCCATCTGTGCACAATATTACCTGCTTCCATTATACATTATTCTAGAGAAACTGTTATTGGAAATATTGGAATATTGTAAAAAGAATTCCTGGGGCACATTTTCAATAAAGGAATATTGAAAGAATATGTTCTCATCACGGCACTGGTTTTATGTGTATTGTTCCAATTAGTACACTGACACTTCCCTCTGGATTGTACAGTGCCTTGAGAGGTACCACTATTCAATACTTATTCTAATAATAGTCCTGGCTGGAGAGGTAGGTTTTGCTCTATAAAACACATGCTTAGAAACATTGGTAAAGGGTGCAATTTAGTAGAATGTTGTTCTAGAAATGGATATTGCTACTGTGTGGATGATTCTAGTCACTGTAAGGGAACGTCTACCATGGTACAATCAGCACAGTGATTTTCTGCAGATAAAGTAACTATCAGGGAATCCATCTATGTATTTACTAGAAATAGATTTTTTGGAGTGGCAACACTGCACAATCCCTAGTGGAGAAGGAGATGCTTTGATTGTGTTAGGGGGGCATTCAGGATAAAGAGGATTAGACTCATGAGTGTGCTCAAGTTTGGGCTGAAATAGTGAAAAAAAAAAAAAAAAGATTTCAAATAAACAGCTATGAACTTGAATAGAGTAGCAGCCATATTGTTACAAGAATCAATTTTGTTTTGAGCATCTATTTTGTATATTGCTTCAATTAATATTAGTTTACTCAGCTTAAGAAAGGATTAGTAGCAGTTTCAGACAATAGAAACCAAGTTCCCCCCCAGGTCTAAGGAGTGTTTGGGTAAGACCTTAAGGAATGTATGTTGGATGGTCCTGAGAATTATAGCCTAGGATGGGGGTTGATGTGCAGATCTACCTGAGCTGGTAGATTCCACACAGCCATCAGGTAGAGAATCTGCATTCACAGATCTGAGAAACCTTTTCCTCCCTGTGAGAAACACGTACAGATGCAGCAAAGGATCCAGACTTCCTACAACGCCGAGTTTCCCAATCAGTAGGATCAGAAAAAGGCCCCCTCCATCCTGGTTAAAAAAACGACAACGAGGCTAGGCTGCGGGCAGGAGTTTGGATGGGCGGGGCTTGGGGCAGAGCTGGATGGCACTGCTGTCTGGTAGAAGCGGTCAGAGGCCGACAGTTAGATGTATGAGTGCTGAGCACTACAGCTCTATACATACATACACTTATACACTGCATGCCAAGCGACATCCTGCTTACAGATCAGGGGGAGCGGGTGCTACAAACCCCCCTTTCCCCTGGGCTCCATAATAGCTGCACCCCCTACAGTAACGCCCCTGGCGTAACCATAACCACTTGCACCCCTACAGTTACTCCCCTGGCATGACCATTAGTCTCTCTGTCTGCTGCGTTCAGCAATTCCTGGATGTACAGAGGTCTGGATGGGCACATAGAAACTCAAAATGCCTTGACCGTAACCTGGCTAAAGAGGTAATGGCCACTTGCAAGCTCAACCCAGCCTATCTGCTGAAGTATCATACCTCTGAAGAGTGAATGGATCAAGATCCAATCTGATCTGTTAGCGTGGATATGCATCAGGGACAGATTGACCATAGGTCTTACCGGGAATTTTCCAGGTAGGCTGGTGGTCTCTGGAGGCCACTAAGCTGCCTTTTTTTTTTTTTTTTTAAAGAAAACCAGGAAGGTGACAGTCATAGGTGGTGGTCACTAAAATGATGTCTATATAGAACAAAGCTCACTAGGATGCTGTATGTATTGGCTTGTGGTCACGAGGATGCTGTATGTATTGGGTGGTCACTAGGATGTTGTATGCATTGGGTTGTGGTCACTAGGATGCTGTATGTATTGGGTTGTGGTCGCTAGGGTGCTGTATGTATTGGGTTGTGTTTACTAGGATGCTGTATGTATTGGGTTGTGGTCATTAGGATGCTGTATGCATTGGGTTGTGGTCACTAGGATGCTGTATGTATTGGGTTGTGGTCACTAGGATGCTGTATGTATTGGGTTGTGGTCACTAAGATGCTGTATCAGGTGCTGATCAGTAGGCTTCTGTCTGTATGAGGCAGTAACTACCTGCATAGTATAGAGGTCACTACAAATCTCTTTATTGGATTGTAAAAATACTAGTCAGTAGATGCTGTATCTGCTTGTAACTATAGTACATTACATAACACTTTTTCTTGTAGTTAATTGGCGCGTTATAATCCATAACCCATATCATATATTTGCACTACTTTCACTTTAAATTCCTAATTCGCCCCTGATTTGCATATACCTCCTAGCACGCACAGTGTGGAAACGTGTCTGCAATCTGACAGGGTGCAGCCTAAAGTGTCAAGTCCCTCAGCAGCTATCCATATAATAAGGTATGCAAGACCCATTTCAGTGCCAGAGTTGCCAGGAATCAGCTGCACTGCAGAGAAGAGGTTTAATCAGTTGGCCTAGAGTTGCTGATAAAGGCAGACACATAGAGATAAGAATGCAGCGCTCTCTCTGACAGCTGCTACTTTGGAGAAGAAATAAAATAGAACCAGCTGAACATTATATCACGGTGCAACAACCTGCATTTACCAGGGCTGCAGCATCTCTGTTATTTGAATGATGAGCGCTAGACTTCACTTGGGTACACACTGAACGTTGGACAGCAGTAACAATTTTAAGTCTTGACCTGTGTAATGATGTCCCCTGTGCACACCGCTCTCTGTTTTACTTCATCCAAATAAATCTTTGCTGCAATGAAATCCTCGCCCACAAAGGCAGCCTATGCCGAAATATAAATGGGAATCGCTGCAGTAAAGATCGTTTGTGGGTACACATTGTACAAAAGTCAGGACATGGCTGATTGACAAAAATTAGGAGTGTTGTTCGCCGCTTAGAAAATCTGTCTTCCTACAGATTACTTTGCGTCAGTGAGGTGACCTTAGTTTTTTGTCAGTCTGCCCGCCGAAAAAATGGATCCTGCTACCGCACCATTTTCCAACAGTGGAACAAGAAGGTATTCTTAACCCTAACTCTTACAATCCCAAGCCTCACCGTCCTCTGTCTGCAGCCTTACCCTCCTCTAACCCTAACCTTAACCCTCTACTCTCCGCAGCCTAACCCTAACCTTAACCCTCTGCTTTCAGCAGCATAACCTTAACCCTCCTAAAACCCTAGCAATCATTGTCCTCACTCCCCTCCCCGGAGTCTAACCCTAACCCTTCCCGTCCTGCAGCCTAACCCAGCACAGGTACCTTGTTGAAATTGGGCCATTCCACACAGTACCCCATTCCAGAACGTAGATTTTTAGTTTTAAAATGCAGTCGGGAATGGTGCAGCTAAAAACAAGCTTTCGGCTGCATCATTTTCAAAAACTGACACTTCACACTGGCAACTGCAGCCATAAAATTAGGAGCTCCCAAAAATCTCACACATGATGCAATGCAGTTTCTGACGCTTCTGTGCCATCGTGGGACAGTAGACGTCAGTAAGATGTCAGAGCTATCTGACGGTGATCATGTGATCTGCACCATAATCATCAGATAAAGCTCCAGTGTATACCCAGCTTAGCCTCTTATCAAATGAGTATAAAGGTTGTGTATTACTGCACTAAATGGTATATTAAATCTGTTTAGCCCTGTCCCTCTTCTGCAGCAGGCAGTCATGTTTAGAGTGAGGCTTTTCCATAATACAGCAGACAACTTGCCGCTTTTCAGCACGGCTTCCTAGAAATGTCACACAGACTGGTGAATTCAGACATGAAGAGATGACAAGTAGTATTTGCCATGACAAGGAAAAAATCCTTCCTGGTGACTGGAGCTGGCAGCATGAAGGTAAAACAACACAGCCTGGGCGCTATGCTGCCAGGGAGTGAGGATGAATATATAAAGCAAGACACAGAACACGATATAAATAGAATGAACCATCCAGTGCTATAGACAATACATTCCAAATCCACTATTCCAAATCAGATTCCAGCTCCGGTTTATGAATTCCAGTCAGCTGCTTTGGATGTCACCTTAAATAGCAAGGGCGGATTATGGGATTATACACAAGTGTTGAAATGGGCAAGGCTCAAAGGTGCCTCTCAATTCCCACCCCACTAAATATATCAGTGGGGCGCCATATGAAGAGGGGATATACCGGTGGGGCATATGAATTGGGGAGATTGGATGGGCTATGTGGCTCTTCCTATTACTGTGTGGCATAATCATGTGACATGAGGAGATTACTAATCATGATCAAGTGATACTGCATGATCCAGTGAATTGGGGTCATTACTGTGTGACAAAATCATGTGAATTGGAGTCATTACAGTGTGACAATCACGTGAATTGGGGACATTACTGTATGACATAATCATGTGAAATGGGGACATTACTGTGTGGCAATCACATGAATTGGGGACATTACTGTGTGACAATCATGTTAATTGGGGACATTACTTTGTGACATGATCACATGAATTGGGGCCAGTACTGTGTGACATAATCATGTGATTTGGGGACATTATTGTATGCTATAATCATGTGACCTGGTAAAATTAATTTGTGACATAATTATATGAACTATCAGGCACATAAAATGAGATTTAGAGATTTCAAAACCAAATCACATCTTGCCCTGTCCCCCCCAACATAAAACGTTCTGGTGCTCCTAGTCTACCACCAGTGGCAAAATGACCAAAGACAGAATAGGGAGAACTGGGGGATGTGGTGGAGAGTCTATGTCATGTAGCAGGTGACCACAAAGGCTCTGCCATCAAAGGATACTGTGCCTGATTCACATATAAGGTGGAAATAAGTACGTGCGGATTTGCAAGAAATAAGTGGCAAGGCAACTCCCATGACCCTCCCCTCACGGATCTTTACCGACTTCTGCGTCCATAGGGCTACCTTAACTCTCTGCGCGTATCTTTGTGCGGATTTTGTTAAAGTATGTGAGGACTTTGCAAACCCAGCCCATATATACTGCCCTATTTAAAGGCCTTCCCCCAACCACTTTTCTTAACTTCCATCTACGGAGTACTGGCACGGTCCTTTTTACAGATCTCATTAGGTGCAGTGCCGAGCAGAACCTCTGTATGGTGCATGCACAATTCGGAGGGCATGGTCTGTCCTGTCCTTCAGATCTCCTTGCGTACGGAATTGCGCAAATCTCCTGTTATGAAATCTGCATCAGGCCCAATGGGCCTGATCCAGACCTACGCCGATGCGCTGTGCTTACTAAAGCACAGTGTATCGGCGTTCACTTTCCCCGACACTCCCCCTGTGCGGGCGTATGGCCCCTTGCGTGCGTATCATGATAATCGCGCCCACTTTCCCTCATTTAAATGCATCACCCGCCATTTTCACTTAAATTCTCCTGTGCGTATATTTGCGTTGCATAACCGGACGTATGTACACACGTACCTATCATATGTCCGTTCGTAAGGCACTTCCGTGCAAATAGTCTACGTCAACTATGTACAAAAAGTTACTATGCATGCGCAGTTGATGCGGAACTAAAAATACGCACGGGAGTCGCCATGAAAACGGAAGTCTGAAAATGGTCCTAAGGGCCTGATCCAGACCTACGCCGATGCGCTGTGCTTACTAAAGCACAGCATATCGGCATTCAATTTCACCGACACTCCCCCTGTGTGGGAGTATGGCTCCTTCTTTACGCTGGCTGAAGGCTACCCTAATTTCAGCCGGCGTAAGGAAGTGGCCATACGCTCGCACAGGAGCTTATGGCCGCTTAGCCCGCCCTCCCAACCTCATTAAACTAGCTCCCCCTGCCCACCTACACTAAGCAGAACGTAGGGACACTGGGGGACGTCCCCTCCAGCGTCCCTACGGCGCTGCTACGGACGCCCGATCCACAATCGGGCGTTGCTGTAGCGACGCCGGGCAACATCTGCCCGGCGCATGTGCAGATCGGCTTTTCAGGACGGCGGGCGTATGTCTGGATCAGGCCCAATGTTACTACCACATTGACGGACACAAGGTTATCCTCATAGCCAGCTGTATTTTTCTCTTCAAAGTCTTTTATAAATTCCATTCCATTCATAAGTAAGTAAGTTATGCTGCAAGTGGGAGCGGCTTGTTTACAGACTACATACATACATACAGATGACAGACTGATAACATTAGAGCAAAAAACAGCCTCTTAACTTTGGCAAAAAAACATTTTAAATACAAAAGTAAAATAGGTCATGTGACTGCTATGTAAACTGGTCATGTGACTGCTATGTAAACTGGTCATGTGACTGCTATGTAAACTGGTCATGTGACTACTATTTAAAAGGAAATTACCAAAAACCAAAATGGAGGATATATTGCATTTGGAGTGGAATGTAAACAAGTTTAAATACAATTGTAAATGTACCTGGACAGTGTCCTCCATGAGGCCACGGATCTTCTCCACCACGTCGTTGCGCCTGTGCTGGCGTAAAGCACTGATGAGTTTGGCCAGACTGGCTTCGGGGCCTCGGATTGTCCAATGCTGTAACGCTGCGTAGGCCCGCTCATGATCCGCCGTGTAGTCATTGGAAAAGGCTGCCACCTCGTGCTCATTGGCGTTACACAGGAACTGGTAGATCTCTTGCCATTGACTGCCAACCTGAGCTGCCACCAACTTCAGAATGTCAATACCTGCACAAGAGAGGGACATCATGAGGTCCTAATGGTCTTACCTGCTAACAATCAGTAACATCCAGCAAAGAGTAGCTGGCCCTGTCATTCTGCATACATGCATGTATTGGCATACAGGAGAATTGCCATGTTAATAGTTAGGGTCATTTGAAGGAGCTTTCCACTAAATGACTTCTTCCCCAGATTAAGTAGGTTACAGAGTAGATAAGACTCTCGCTAATTCTCAGCACAGCCAATCACTGCTGAAAGGGCGTGCATAACCCTGCAATGTACCGTTGCTATTGGTTGAGGGACACGGCTACTCCGTCCTTTCCTGTATATTCTGCAACAGAGCATTACAGTCAATCTGACCTGTGGACATTTCATAGCAGACCCGATAAGACTTGCATCTGCTACAAACCATTGGGAGACACATCCCCGATAGAGGACACACATCCTTCCTTCCCACTCTACTATGGATGGGAAGTAGTGGGAATTTTCAATCATTTGTGTCAGATGCCTTATTTACTAAAACAGAACAGATGAGGGACATCTCAGCTGTAGAATCTCTTCACCAACGTAGAACAATGCACAAGAAAGCTGCAGATTTTTACGCAAGGGGCAAAAGTGCTCTAGATCACATCCCCACACAGAATCAAGCTCAGACTCCTCACATATAAAGCCTTCACATCTTCCTCCATAGTCCCTTCAACCCCATCGCTGATCCGCCAATGGCCACCGCCTCTCCTCCCCACTGATTATCCTCTCACCATCTCTACAGCCTGTCCTGTCCTGTGCTGTGCTGTCCACATATTTGGAGGTCACTGCTGTAGTTCGACTCTTTCTAGCTGCAATATTTAATGAATAGTCCTGTCTTGTAACCTGTTGAATGCTGCTGCATATGGTACTGCAAAATCTTTCTAGTATCTCACACAGTAACCATACAACAATAAACAAGGGATTATATAGATTGTATTTACGCTGGGCCGCATTCCCACTCACATGGACAGACGTCTAACAGACAGCGGCTACATTAAGTTTGATGTGTAACGTCTACACTGTACATTGTGCTAGGAAGGAATGGCCAGTTGTAGTGACAACCCCGCCCCTCTGTTGGACGCGTCGCTGGGCCGGATCCTGACATAAGGGGATGTTTTCCTAACGCTATAATTATTAAACGCTCTCTTACTTTCAAGCTCCTTTTTAAGTCTGAATCAGGCCCAATAACAATAACAATGATAATAACAATAATAAAAAATAATTGTAACAATAATAACAACAACTATAATAGCAATAATAACAACAATAATTATAATAATAAGGCCACGGTGAGCTGTGCAACTCATCCTATTGACAGAGTCAGTTTGCACCAGTCCGGAAGTAAATTCCAAGCCTTATTAATTCTGTTTCTGAGTAATGGCCGTAACACAGCCTGTAAATAGTAAAAGCAGGATATTGGTGCTGACTACAGCGTATTAGCAGATTCCAGGAACGGAATGATCATCAAATTTCTATGTGCTGCTTGTTGTATAGCAGGCATTCTCTCTGAATGAGACTGTAATGAAAGTCTGTGTTTCTGGGATATGCTTTATTAGTCACAGCCGCAGCAATCAATTGAAGTACAGTTCTCCATTTGTCACAAACCTGTGATTAATTCTATATACCTAAATAGTCTAGATTCTTACCGGCCCTACAATTCCAGGAGCCACGCACCAGAAGGGTGGATGACTTTTCTCGGGTATCTGCCAATTTAGCGCAGTGGGAACAATTGTAACTTGGTATTCATGTAAATAACAAGAACTCAATGCCAGACGGGTATGAAGACACATAAACACACAACTGTGTGTCACTGACAGCAGGCACTCTATGGGTTAAGGGGAATAGCCAATCAGGGTAGGTTTGGTGGAGTTGTAGAGGTAGGATAAGGGGTGGGGTTTATGGGGGTATATAAGATGCTCTTACAGGAAGTCCATTCTCTTAGATCCTTGCATTCCCTCCCTTTGGTATAGTTAAGCATTTTCGCTAACATGGTCAGCATTCAGTATGGCATACAGGGAAGGAACACCTCCCAAAACTGAGAATCCCAAAAATTGGACAAAATAAGCACCGCTCCCGTTCCACCAAACTCCACACAGTTCCACCCACAAATGACCATATTTGGTCTAAACGCTGCCTATTTTGCATAAGCCCCTCCCCTTTGCGGCCTGTGAATCTGGACAGTCTTGCAAAACAGAGACAGTTGGGAGGTATAGGAAAGGGCTAAGGTATAGCACATGGAAGGCACGCCCCGCGAGTCTAACCAGGCCCCGTGGTTGGGTTCTGTGAATGGTGCGAGTAAGATATCAGCCGTTGGTATTTTAAGTAATAAACGACCAGAGTCGTCGTTATGTCATTTTAATAGTTACTAATAAAGATATGACATTTTGATAGTGTGTTGTGATAGAATGCTGAGCATTGGTGTAAACTCTCTTATCCATTAATCTTATAAGGTTTCCTCACAGTGAAGTATCCGGCATTACATTTACTACGATGCAGTTTTTATCATGAATCATTAATATGAGTCAGCTGCAATATAAAGGATGAGGATCAGCTTTCTCCCTGGGTACAGTTTTTGAGATCTACAACAACCTGTGCACAACAGGCGCTATGAAACTACAAGTCCCATCATCCTGTCAGATATCAGCTATGCTTATACTGCTGAAGCATGCTGGGAGTTGTAGTTTCATAATACATGGAGTGCCTAGCATATAACAGTCATTGATGTAATTTAATCGGAGACTGCTTGTGGACAAATTCACTTACAAACACTACAAATGCAAAGATAGGATTCATGTTATCTAATAACAATGAGAAATACAATCAAATAAAGAGCAAAGGATTATTCATTTTGCAATAAACACAATGCTATAATAAAAAGCCTGAGAGTTTGGCTAATAATCGCTGTAGTAAGTGATCAGGATGGACTTTCGAAATGGCCAGGAACCCTCTGATAAGGTTATTTGATCGTATGGTATGCATAAATATCGGGATCAGCTGCAAGGGTCTCCTGCTAATCTCTGAAGCTCCTCCCTGTTCAGAATGGATTAGGTCCCAATAAGAGAGGTGCATAGCACTGGTATCATGACCCTTCCCTAGGTAGTGTGTGCCCAGCTTTACTTTTCCCTTGAAAAGTGTTGGCATTAAGCAGGGGTCATTATTTCACATGACTTAAAGGTAGCCAAGCAAAGTAACAAAGCTGACCCATATTGATTGAAATGTCTAAAGAAGAAAGCTGGAGGTATCGCCCAATGGCAACCAATCAGATAATGGCTATCATTTACCAAGCAAGGGGCCACATCTCCTCTACTGATCTTTAGAAGCTCCACTAAACACATCACTCTGTTCTGACTTACAATGAGAAAAGTCCACGCTGCTAGTTTTCACGTGAAAGGCGTTTTAGAAAAACAACCAATACTGACTTTATTACACTTTAATTATATAATGCAGCATCAAAGGTAGTTTGAAACAACCAGTAACATTCAGATATAAGGAGACACATAATGGACTAGATCAACATCTAACAGTTAATGCGTGCGTCGCCTCTGTGACGGAGTCTAAAGTACAGATTAAGCGATCCCAAATACCGCACATAGAACAGGGCACTCTTCATGCTCTTCTCTGTGCACAGGAGCTGAACAATAGATTGTTTGTAAGGGCTAAACCAGCCCTAACTGTACAATTAAATTGATTAAGCACACCCAACATGCGTGTCTTGTATACATGGGGCCAGATTTACTAACCTGCGGGTTTGGAAAAGTAGAGATGTTGCCCATAGCAACCAATCAGATTCTAGCTGATATTCTCTAGTATGTAACAGGAAAGTGAGAGCTAGAATCTGATTGGTTGCTATGGGCAACATCTCTACTTTTCCAAACCTGCAGCTTAGTAAATCTGGCCCATGGGGAGTGGCCTGGCAATCCTTGCGGAGGATAAATTCCGCACGGAACTCAGTTGCGCCTAGTATTCAGAAGTCAGCTGGTTCTATTAAATCTGGGTCCAGATTCATGTAGATAAAGAAGCTACAATAAATGTGGCCTTGAAAGTGGCTTATTACAGATATTATTAATGTGCGAGACTAATATTGCTGCATTTTACATTACAGATAGGGTGGCAGGTTAGGGTTTCCTTTGTTACGAGCTTAAAAAAAAACGATGACACAAGTCAAACGTTTTAAGTTGCAAATAGCTTATCGGGGGGCTTCCCCAAAATAAAGGTCTTCGATTCACATTACCCCTCTTACCTTTAAATAAACGTGTTCCACCCACATCTAATGAGCAGAGCAGCGGGTTTGAACGAGTTCCTAGCAAGCATGACACCAGCCCAGGCAGTCATGTGAAACAAACCAGTGTAATGTTCACCATGGGCTCTCATAGAGCTACCCCTAAGCACAGGGAGTTGCAATGATTTTTATGCTATGGCTATTAGACATCATAAATCCTGGGAGCATTGTGACAAACAACATATTCTGCCGCTAATGAGGAGAATGGAAGGGCATTAGAAATCCCTTTCGGGTTAATGTTTATACATAATTGCCTTAATGTAGAAAAGTGTATTCAGAAGCAGTGTGGGTATGTCAGTCGGGCTGGGTGCTGAAGGACAATGGGGGAAGATTTGGTTGGGGTTATGTAAGGGAACAGCAAGGTTTATGGTAAGCAACACATAAGATTTTCCTATAGACTGAATACACAATACAACTGCTGATTAGGTGTGATTAGGACTAATGGGGTACATCCAGAACTACGTGTGCAATACGTTTCCACGCGTAACGTATTTTCGCACGCATATGTTCTATACACTCCCCTAGGCACACCCCTTGAATGTACTGATGGTCACTCTTAAGGTGGAGAAAGCAAGGACAAGGTGAAGGAGAAAGCGGGGGCAGAACGGAGGTAAGAACGGGGGAAGAACGGAGGAGAGAGCGGAGGCAGATCGGAGGAGAGAGCGGAGGCAGATCGGAGGAGAGAGCGGGGGCAGATCGGAGGAGAGAGCGGGGGCAGAACGGAGGAGAGAGCGGGCACAGAGTGGGGAAAGAAGCGGGAGTG
>WWET01001904.1:245256-255264 GCA_011038615.1 Limnodynastes dumerilii | reverse complement strand
GGAGGGAGAGGGCTGAGGAGAGAGCGAGGACAGATTGTAGGACAAAGTGGGGACCCAGTGGAGCAGAGAGCGGGGAAAAGGTTGAGAAGAGAGAAAGACAAAACAGAGGAATAAGAGAGTACAGAGCGTAGGAGAGATTGGAGGCAAAGTGGAGGAGAAAGCGGGGACAGAGCGGAGGAGAGAGCGGGAACAGAGCGGAGGAGAGAGCGGGAACAGAGCAGAGGAGAAAGCGGGAACAGAGCAGAGCAGAGAGTGGGGACAGAGTGGAGCAGAGAGCAGGGACAGAGTAGAGAAGAGAGCGGGGACAGTGCAGAGGACAGGACAGGGATAGAGCAGAGGGGAGAGCAGAAGAGAGGTGGAGACAGTGCAAAGTAGAGAGTAGGGACAGAGCAGAGGAAAGGGTGGAGACAGAGCAGAGGAGAGAATAGGGACAGAGCAGAGGAGAGAAATGAAACATTGCAACCTTTTCATTAGGAATTGTACAACATTTTGCTGAGTAACAATGGGCTGGATCCAGACCAACATTTCCATTACGTTTCAAGGCGTAGAGTGTTTACTATGCGCTCCCCTCGGCCGTACGTACTTTTGCTGTTTTACCCCTGCCAAACCCTAGCTTAACTTTTCAAAGCGTAACTACTGATGTACGTAAAGGCTTCACATACGTAAGTGCCTAAGCACACCCATACTATATGATTTAAATGCCTCGCCCCGCCTCCGAAGCGTAATTACGGGTGTCATATGGATGTCACGCCCCTTCATTCGTAGTTACACTGTTGATACTAGGCTGGTACATACGTTCAGAGTTACGTAGTGTAACATCTTCCGCAGGCATACAAAACAGCGTTTCTACGTCTCCGGATAGCGTAAATACACTAGCGTATGTAGCTCAGGATCTACCCCAATATGAACAGATAATTATTTGGAGTCGAAATAAGTTCTCTAAAGAATGTGAACACAACTAGATGCTCAGAATTCCATTTATAGATTCAATGTGAGGATGCAACACTGGCTATTCTCTCACACTATCATAGTGACAACAGACAGGATAATATGTGTTTTTAAGGTGCATATGTATGAAAGCGGTTTTAAAGATAGTAACACTTTCTAAAGGAAAACTTACAAGGCCTCTGGAATAATTCCACCATTTACACGTAATTAAATGTTAACAGATCTGTGCTTTTAATGATCACATGTAGAGAGACTGATCTATATTCTATATCTATATATTATTAGAGACTGTTTCAGAGTGATAGCACCTGACATATAGGGTTATGGAAAATATTCACAGCTGCAGTTCTCATTAGGGTTCATTAGAAAAGTGACTATAGAGAATTCGTCCTTTAAGGTTAATGAAAGCAGGATCCTAAATCATTCAGAGGCCAGTTTTGGTAACCTTCCCTACCAACCTCCCTACTGATCACCACATCTCATACCTGTGTCCAGGACTTCTCCCGTGCTGCACCTCTGCACTGGAATGACCTCCCTTCTTCAATCAGACTCTCCCACACATTGCAGGTCACTCAAAACGCACCTGTTCAGGTTAACCTACCCCTCCTCCATTTAACATCCTCACTGCATCTATCCCTCAATCGCACCAGCAGTCCACTTTCTTCCCCCTCCTTATGTCTTCTGTAAGTTTATCCCTCCCACTTAGTGTATTAGCTCACATGAGCCGGGCCCTCCATCCTAGTGTTGTTCCCTCCTCCACTATTTCCCCCCCCCCTCTGCTACCCTTTTACTCTGTCCCTACCTGGTGAATCCCTCTCAACCTATCACTGCGCTCTAGCTCCTCTTCCCTGATCTGTCAAGCTTGACACCTCGCATTTTGCCTTGCTGACTGTGCTTGCTTCACATTATTGTATTTTTGTGATATTTTTATATTTATATTGTAATTTATTATGTACTATGCTGTCCATCCCTGTCCTGTATGTCTGTACTGTATATTATTATGTTCTATGTCATACATCCCTGTCCTGTATGTCTGTACTGTATTTTGTTGTTGTATTTTATGGCGCTGCAGACACCTTGTCTATATAAACCGTCTTTCCTCAAAAATAAGACAGGGTCTTATATTTTTTAGTTTTCTTCAAAAAAGGTACTAGGGCTTATTTTTGGGGTAAGGCTTATTTTGTATTTATTTATTTATCCCCTCTTGTATTTAGGTTAGCAGTGAAGCACACTGTAGGCTTTTTTATTTTTATTTGGTATAGAGGAGATAAGGCTTGGTGGTGGGTCTCTGGTTGAGTTAGACAGCTGAAGCTGGGGTTCAGCACCAGCTAGACACATAAAATGGCGCCTATTGAGGAAATGGACGCTCATCTTTACTGTGCACACTAGTTCACTTGCTCAGAGCCCGGTGCACTGAGCACCACCAGTCCGCCCAAAGTATTTGTCAGCAGTATACCACAGCTGTGGAGGCCGGGCTCACTCACCGACGGATCTGAGGGAGGCTCGCAGTAACAGTGGGCCAGGTGCGCAGACACTCACAGGCCGGGAAGCCTCGTTGCTCAGCGGAGTCAGGACGCACTGCACGTGACTAGGGCTTATTTTCGGGGTAGGGCTTATATTTCAGGAAATATGAAAAATCAAGGTAGGGCTTATTTTATGACTAGGTCTTATTTTCAGGAAAACAGGGTATAAACAATAATAATTATAATAATAAGAAGATTGTGAGAGGGAAAACATTGTCATTACTGTTGCATAAGGAAAGATGCTTCAGTGGCATTGTGATGTCACCTTTACAGGATACGCATATTTACCGGAATTCCATTTGTGTTTATTAATTCTATATAAGTTGGTTGTCTAATGTCATCATAGAAATGAACATTCCAAATGTCGCTAAGGTGACAAAAACACATTCAACAATGATACGGAAGACACTGCAGCGTTGGCTCTATCATTGCCGAAATCATTAGAAATAAAGTATACAAAAAAATGTATTCCTTCAGCTCTGTCCATGCTCTCCTCTAAACCATCCACGCTCTCTCCTCTGATATACCCACGCTCTCTCCTCCATTCTGTCCATGCACTTTCCTCTGATCTACCCACGCTCTCTCCTTTAAACTGTGCATACTCTCTCCTCCGGTCTGCCTGTGCTCTCTCCTCTGCCCCATCCGCACTCTCTTTCCTCTGATCCGTCTATGCTCTCTCTCCTCCGATCCGTCAGAGCTCTTTCTTTCCTCTGATCCGTCCGCGCTCTCTCTCTCCTCCGATCCGTCCGCGCTCTCTCTCTCTCTCCTCCGATCCGTCCGCGTTCTCTCTCTCTCTCTCCTCCGATCCATCCGCGCTCTCTCTCTCTCCTCCGATCCGTCCACGCTCTCTCTCCTCTGATCCTTCTGCGTTCTCTCTCTCTTCCACACTCTCTCTCCTCCAATCTGTCTGTACTCTCTCCTCCTGCACTTTAGTGGCTGGCAGGTTAACTGTCGGCAATCTAATCTGTATGTATTACACACTTCCAAAAGGACGGTTTTCAGCTGAATATATCATATAACATTACTTTTATAGTATGCTCTATAAAGAGAGAATTACACATAATTTATCAGATCCCAGAATAAATGAAAGCATCTGAGCCAGGCATCAACACGACATTGTCCCCCCTTACCCTACTCCACAACCCCTCTTACATGTGTAATGCATCACAGATTATGAGACTTGAAGGATAATGATGTCTGTTGTATGGCATTGGAGGGGGAGGAGGTCTACAAAGGGCCCTGTGCAGGTAGCGGATGCAAGGAATCATGAGACAAAGGCTGAGCATTAAACAACTCTTTATCTTAACAGCGGTGGTAGGGAAGTAGGACATTACATTTCTAACACATCTATAGGGCATTATGGGAAAGTGAAGCATCCTTTGATTTTGGAATAAGGCATATTCTTTTATTCTTTTGAAACTAACAGGTTCCTGTATTTTATAGATTTTTCAGCTTCAAAAACCCATTGCAATAAATGTCTTTTTCTGTTTTCAATATGATCCACTGTGGGTTTCTTTAGAGTGCCAACTATGAATAGGTACTACCATAGCAATGACAGCTACATGGCTCCTGATGTAGTGAGCAGAGAGGCTTTGGAATGTACCTCTGAGCACTAGGGCATCCTCCTTAATCCCAGCTGTACCCCATGACATTCTGAGAGCCTGTAAGCACTCTATATCGGATCCAGAGTTAGTAACGATGCCCTACTTAAGCACGCAAAGTGCGTAAGTGGGCTGCCTGGAGGGGAAAGTGTATGCGCCCTCCAGGTGTTACGTGCGTTTTACGTGCGTATCCCCTATCATATGGAACTCAGGTCCCCTGCGCCGTGAAAAGTACGCAAGGCGGGGGGGCATGGACAGGGATGTTAATTATACCGTATGAACTGGGTTATCTATTTACACGCGGATCAACTGTTGTAAGGACGTCTGAGTTAAGGCAGCCTTATGGCAGCGTGTCTGCCTTAATGTCAGCACCAGAGAGCAGAGTGAGGGGGGCTTCATCTTCCCCTTCCATGTGGACATAAAGGCTCTCCGTACGTGTGGGGGTCTGCAGCCAGTCCTCTGTTAAACGCCCGCTCTGGATCCAACTAGGGAGCAGGACAGATCCACTTTCGGAGAATCCTACCTTTGTGGACGGCAGATCAGCTCTGGAACGTCACTGGGTGGCTTTTCCAGCCTCCAACATGACCCATTCCATTAGGTACAATTTAATCCGCTCCTGAGCTTTCAACTGTCACTCCCCTGGTTTAAATGACTTAACTGATATTTAAAAAACTATTTGCCTCTTCAACAAAAGTGGTTACCATAGTAACTGACAGTTGGAAGCTCAGGAGCAGAGTTTTTTGTACCTAATGGAGTGGGTCATGTTGGAGGATATGCTATTCACAGCCCAGAAAACAGCTGTTCTGTCAGGGAAGGGCTGTGATAAACTTTCCTGGGCTGATCCCACATTCATACAAGTTGTTTTATGCCTCACTGAGAGAAGGCAAAGAAGAGGTTAAAATAACAGTACAAAGCTGCTCTCTGTGATTTCAGGCTCTATTAGAATCAGCCGGTAAACAACAAAATGTATCTGTAAAACTTATACTAAATGATATTACAGACAGTCATTGGTATACGACTGGCCATGTCAGACATGAGACCCAGGGTCATCCTGGCTCAGAAAAAAAAAAGGATAGTCAGAGCAAAGTTTCCTTAGCAACAGCCCTCCGTTGTCTATAGAAATGACAATGAGTAAGCTGTGTGCAGAAACCAGAGAGGATATTTATGACCACAGGGGTAGAGGAAAAGCAAGACAGGTCCAATATCAAACGGATTCAATTTATGCAGCAATTTTTTTAAATTAAATTAGAGCGAAACCTGAATAAATACAAAAGTCCATTTATAAGGGTCTGTACATGCCAGGGTATTACTCTCCCCTCACATGCACGGATCTTCCGAAATCTAACCCTTACCTTAAATCTTATGCACCCATCGCATGTAAAAGGGGCAGGTGCGTAATGCAGAATTGTATATAAGGGCATAGCCAAGCCCTTACCTTATGATTAGCATTGATCGCCCACCGGAGGCCGCACAGAATGCAGCATTGATCGCACTGCATTCCGATGCATAACGGGTCTCCATACAGATGCCCAGGAGGACTGGGCAATGGCCATGCACATGTACCCCGTCGTTATTAAATCCGGATCCAGGCCATTATTATTATCATTATTAAAAAAGTCGCAATGCACTGAAGTATAGAAAAACGTACTTTACAGCAAATTATAAATTACCCCAATAACCAAGAGCTGGAACGCTGAACATAAGCTTCCTATGGGGAGAGAGATAAACAATAGACCATTTCTGAATACATTCCTAGGTAACAGATGGTCACAGGTCTTGTAAACTCACCATGGCCATTGCAGTAGTAGATCCACTTCTCCCGGTTTTGGCTATGTGCCGTGGACTTCTTGAAGCCAGCTTTCTCCACAATGGAACTTGGGTCATGCTTTGGTCCTTTTTTGAGCGTACGTGAGCTCTTCCTGACGCTGCAAACCACAATGATGACTAATACAAGCAGGAGAAAGAGTACAATCATCCAAGGAAGGTGCTCGTTGATGTCAAAGTGGCTGGGAGGCTGTCTGGGAGGTCCCCTCTTAGTGGTCTTAAAGATGCTGTTTTTAAGTCCTTCATCACCACCCATCACCACTGCTGGCGGCCGGGCCTCTATTGTTGAATGGCGATGTTTACCGTCGGTGCTTAGCTGAGGTCCTGTGCCCTGGTCATCCGTCATGTTCAAGTATTTAGTGTCATTCGCTTCAGTTTCGTTGTAAACATCTACGGGATCTGTAACAAGGAGATGCAGTCACTTAAATGCTGGTCAGATAACCATCATCTATGAAGTCCACAGCAGAAGACAAGCAACTAGCTGAGAACCAACAACGATCTACAGAGACTCCAACCTCTACCTCAAAATAACTGCTCCCTCCATAGACCCGTGTGTGAGCCAGTACGGATAGACTCCTTATTACAACATAAATGAGCCACATGCAGCATTAGGCTGTGTGCTTTATGATCTCACGTATTTACTCTGGCACAAGCTTGTGCCTTCAACCAGCTCAAACAAGTGATCGGTAGAGCACACACCTCCTGCAGGGGGAATATTTAGGAAATCAGTGCGACTGGCAGGAAAATGGCATAAAAAGGGCTTTGTTTAAGAACGGTGTTGTAAAAGCCGAGTTTCCAAAAACCTCATGAATAAATACCAGGCCTTCAGACATCAAACCCCCATCCTCCACACACACACTGGTACATTTCCAATGGTCTGCTTCCAAACATACCACTTCCTTCATTATTCCCCTTACCTGTGCTAAAATTACTTACCATCAAACACAGCCCTATAATCAGGCAGCTGCAATAGGGAATAAGGGCAGAGTGGTGTTCTCAGCGGCTTGCTCTACAGAGCTCAGACAGTAATCAATGGAAGAACATTCAAGAAACGACCACCGATGTACAATATATAGAAGTATAATCCAATTATGCTCTAACGCCCATTAATCTCAGGCAGCTAGATTATTAGTCATCCAAAGTGGTGAAGGGAGGGAGGTAAACTGAAGCACATTCATATGCTGTAACCCCGTTCATTCTATGTGATACTGTCCTTAGTCCCGGATCCTGAATTAATAGTAACATGTGAGTGGACCTCTGGCTGCTATTGGGTGTTGTGCCATGAGTGCAAGGGAATACCACTTTACTGGCAATTACAACTTTCCACCAGCAGGAGTCTACTTTATCATTTACACATTGGACCCACGGAAAAGAGGCTGGTGCGTACATGAGGTCTGTACTTACTGACTGATTTAAATACCTCCCCCTTTACGCATGCTGCCCTGTCCTAAAATCTAGGGGCTAGAATTACAAAGCTGCGGGAGAGGAGATGTTGCCCATAGCAATCAATCAGATTCTAGCTCTCACTTTCCTATCACATACTAGAAAATGTCAGCTAGAAGCTGATTGGTTTCTATGGGCAGCTTAGTAAATCTGGCGCTAGATCTTGAGGATTCAGATCCGTGCTGGAAGTCAATAGCGTGCGCATATGCCCATGAAGAATGTAGCCGTATACCGCACACAGCATGCGGAAAAGACCCCAACGACTAAATATGGATCTGTTCCCTTATTACAAATATGGGGTGACCTATAAAGTGGATTGTTAATTTCCAATGGATTGTGGACTAAAATATCACTTGAAACAGCGCTTCCTGGAGGCTGTGACAAGTATTACACTGTACCAATAAAATCAAAAGTGATATAAGAACCCGATCCAGATTAAGTAGTTCATCCATCAATCTTCAAGTTGGCAAGCGCACACTACCAACTTCCAGCACGGATTTGGACCCTCAAGATCCAGATTTCCGGTTAATTTCCGGTTATTTACGGTTAAAGCATGTCCGCATGGCGAGAGTGGTTGGGGGGGTACTTAAATTGTTCTATAAGGGTTTGACTCAGCCCTTACATATGATTCTTGGCACCAGCACCAAGGTGCAAGAGGAATGTTCTCTCCTCATACTTATGCAAATCAGAACCCAATAGCGGCTGGAGGTCCACTAGCATAATACTACTAAAGCTGGATCCCGCAAATTATGCAGACAAAAACATGGTGCACTAAGAGCAACACAAGGTTCAGCAATAAATTAACTTGCTATTTCACGTAATGGACAGCAGCATCATAATGTGCATTGTATTAGTGCTGAATGGTCCACTTCAAAATGGGAAACAAGACAATGTATAATCAATAGAAATGTACTCAGATCGCTGTAGTCGCATCATTAGTGCAAGAATAACAGGGTAATATATTAGTGCCATGCTTATAGGATTGTACAAATCAGAAAGCCTGCACCAGCCCCCATAATGTCAGTACCAGAACTACCCATGCCAACAGATACATTCCAGTGTCTCCCTAGAGGGTTATGGAGACTAAAAGGGCTGTAACATCCACAATGTGTAAATCAAAGGGACAAAATATTACATAGAAGCAAAGAAAGTGACAGCATTTAAGAGCCACATGGCCCATCCGGTCTGGCCGGTTATTTTTATGAATGGGTGAGTATGTGATAGGCATACTCACCCATTCATTTTCAGAAGTGCCGCTGCTGGACCGCCAGAGAGGTGATAAGGTTAGGGCCATGGAAGGGGAGGGTTAGATTCAGGCGGCAGAAAAGGGGGTGTTAGGGTCAGGCTGCGGGTAGGGGAATCTTAGGGTTAGGCTGCGGGGAAGGGTGTCTTAGGGTTGGGCTACTGGGAGGGGAGACTCAGGGTCAGGCTGTGGGAAGGGATTCTTAGGGTCAGGCTGAAGGGAGGGGAGTCGTAGGGTTAGGCTGTGTGGAAGGGAGTCTTAGGGTTAGGATACAGGGAAGAAAGTCTTAGTGTCAGGCTGCGGGGAAGGGAGGGTTAGGGTAAAGATTAGGGAAAGGGTTAGGGATACTTACCATTCAGAGCTCTGTGTTCGGTGCTTCAGGGATCAATTGCTTTGCATCTTCAAAATAGGGCCGTTCTCGACAGGGACCCAAAACCACCCTATATGACCATCAATTCATTTTAAAATTTAGAATATCCCGATCCCCAAAATGTGTGAATTGTTCTACTGTGATTCAGATGGGGGACTATCCAGTAAGGGCTGGTGATGAAATACTTGCCGTCGCCAGTTCTGATCAGATGGACAGGGCACGCGGGAGAAACAGGAAGTCTGAGAAGACTACGGCAGGAAAGAAGCTATTTTTTCATGTATAAGTAAGTGTTCCTCCTCTTCCTGAACCTGGTTACTCCCCTGGATATATATGAAAACTACTATCATATCCCCCACTCTCCCTCCTCTGGTTCAAGTTAATAAGTCAACTGAATCTCCTTCAAAAGGTTTCAACTCGCCCTTAAAACGAACAAACCTTCCCAGTCTGCATAGGCTGCCAGTGCCAAATGCTACTACTGACATTTCCACTGAGCTGACTCATTTTAAGAGTTGGGGAATCTTCATAAGGTTTGTAATATTCACTATGTAAATACTTCTCCATCATAGGAACCGCAGGGCGGACGGGACATCATCACTGACCAGGTCTATCTATAGACCAGGAAATCTGCAGAATGGACAGATTTAGTGTGGAATGGGGAAATAGATGCAGAGCTATGGGGAACCTCGTCTGCAGCTCCTCCTCCATAGCCTCTATAAGTGAGGTGTCAGCATGGGACTTGTGGAACTAGGTGATCTATATAAAACAGAGAAACAGCTGTTTTCTTCAGACTTTTGTTCTCTCTATTCTCGGGTACTCTATACCCGGCTGTCCAAGGTTTGGCAAAGTGGAGATGTTACCTATAGCAGCCAATCAGATTGTAGCTCTCACTTTCTTTTTACATACTAGAGAATGTCAGATAAAATCTGATTGGTTGCTATGAGCAACATCTCATAGCAACCAATCATAATAGGGGGGGATGGGGTAAAAAGGGGGTGAGAGAGGGGCCAGAGAGAGTGGGTGATGATGAGAAAGGGTGCAGAGAGAGGGAGGGAGTGT
>WWET01001904.1:169547-181945 GCA_011038615.1 Limnodynastes dumerilii | reverse complement strand
GCTGTATAGCCAGACAGAGGGAGAGAGGACACCGCGCAGCAGAACCCCTCACACTGACAGGCTACAGCGCTGTGTCCTCTCTCCCTCTGTCTGGTTATACAGCGCTAAAGCTACAGCGTGAAAGCTAGGTCTCCTGTCAAGATTGACAGGAGACCCAGCCAATCAGAGAGAGACTGCAGCCAGCCAATAGGTTGGCTGCAGGCTCTACTACAGAGATTATCGCCCCAGTGTATGGTGCCGATATCGGAACTTTTCCCCAGGGGAAAATCGTCCCGTTTATCGGCAGCCACATGCTGGGAGCGATAATCGCTCTAGTGTGTGCCCAGCTTTAGACTACTTTTTAATCTTACTTCTAAAGATGAGCAAAGCATCAATTGTCCTGGGTGAAGTGAAGGGTTTTGTATTACTTTTTATCACCTGATTTGTCCGGTAACAGACCCTCCCACATGACCCATTCCATTAGGTACAATATACTCTGCTCCTGAGCTTCCAACTGTCACTCACCTGGTTTAAATGAATTAACTGATATTTAAACTATTTGTCTCTTCAGTAAAGGTGGTTACCATAGTAAGTGACAGTTGGAAACCGAAAAGCAGAGTAATTTGCACCTAATGGAATGGGTCATGTTGCAGGGTATGCGGTAGTGAACATTTTTTTGGGTTAGGCCTAATCAGTTTCATTGACAAAATAGGTCTCTCAATTTTAAACATCCCTCGAAATGGATGATACTATCATTCATAAAGGACCTATTATATATTTTACTACAGAGTGTGAATGGTCAGATTGGGTGGCAGGAGAGGCATTAGTCCACCAGGTCATTGTTACATTAGGCTACCCTAAGATGGGATAGTAGCCATCTTTCTTTAATGTGTTTGCCTCCTGGTTAAACGTTGCATTGGTGTAATTCCACACAGAACTTTTGGTTATTACATATGAGCGGTGCTGAATTACTAAATAGGCAGAGTAGGCACCAGCTTATGGTCCCCGCACTTTTTAGAGGCCCCGTGACAATGGATCAAAATATTTTTTTTTTTGATCTTGAAAGAAAATAACAATTTTTCTTAAACTGTTTCCAAAAGATAGAAAAAAAGTGTCAAGTGTAAGAAACAAAAAACTTTACACTATAGACCATATAGAGAATATATCGTATGAATGTAATGTGCCCATTAACAACGTAAACCATAGACCTCAGAGTCACATTACAGCTTGTCTCTTAAAAGCTCATCTTCTGTCAGCTGTCAGTTTGTAAAAGATTTCAGAGCAAGTGCGACCTACGTCCGTGTAATGTACAGCAGTCATGTCCTCTCCATCTAGCGGCCGATGTGCACACTACTTAGCTCAATGGACCGTGTTCACACTTAATTATACGCAACTAGTAGCAAGGCGCCTCCCCTGACACGCCCCCGGTTTTAAGCTTCTTAACCGACTTATGAATGCCATAAGGCTCCCTTAACTTTAAGTTCGTAGTTGTGTGCGTAGGGTGGCTAATTAAGATCGCCTGTGCCTAACCGTGCCCAGATTTCCTCATTTAAATGCCTCCCTCCACCCAATCTTCTTATCTTCATTCTTAAGTTTTCTCTGTACACCTCTTCCTTCTTAAGTCACTAGGAACCTAGAAGAAATAGGTTTGTGTGTAAACATGTTCGTAAGTCCTACGTAAATTGCATATATTAAGGTACTACTCATGCGCAGTATATCCCTTCTTAAATATACTCACCTAAAAAGCAGCATTATCTTAACTGTGGGGGGGAGGGATTTCAACTGCCTAAGGCCTCCACAGGGTTTAATCTGTTACTGTCTATGGGCTGGATCCAGACTTAATAAAGTGCTTGAACTTATTGTCATATTTCATCTGTTGCAAGCAGTATTAGAGGTGAGAAGTGATGTTTCCTATCCCAAGTCTAAATAACAGTGTGATAGTAAAGCTGGTCAGTATCTGTGTGCAGTAAGAAATTCAAAGATATATCCCTGCATGCAAAGACTACAATTAACTTGACTCCTCCTGCAATCAACATGGTTTAGCCCAGGAGTAAATAAGTTCAAGCACTTACTTAAGTCTGGATCCAGCCATATGAGACAAATTAATGTAATGTTCCCTGTTCTGTTGATGTACTGTTTCTTGTTCCCTTGTTGCTTCATAGGTTAATAGTACTCTTAATGCTTGTTTTAGGGTTATGGTTAGGATGCTGTTAGGTTTAGGCTGCAGTTTAAATTTAGCTATCGACAACACTAAGGTCGGTATAATAATACTGCCAACCTTAGTGTTGTCAGGAAGAGACTCAGGGGCGTTTTAAGAAGTGAGGGGACCCTTGTGCAGAATTTGTACATGGCCCCTCCCTCCCCCTTACCTGAGATTCACAGACTTCAAAAGGGGCAGAGCCTAACTGAGCTGTAAGTCCCGCCCCTTTTTCGGCCCGCAAATAGGGACAGTCCCACCACAGGGGAAGGGGGGCTTATTCGGCATCTATTTCTTCACTCCGGAAGATCTTAGAGGTAATAAATAGATGCTGAATGGCCCCCCCTTCCCCTGCCTACCGTGGCTGCAGGATGAATGCCACAGGACCCTCTTTTCTGAGGGGCCCGTTTGCACTGCACACCCTGCACCCATTATAGATATGCCTATGAATAGACTCCTGCCAATTATAATGAATATTATTTATATAGTGCCACAAATATTCTGCAGTGGTTTACAGAGAATATTTCATATTCACATCAGTCCTTGCCTCATTGGAACCACATTCTAAGTTACCTAACACAGACATACAAACACTAGGGTAATTTAGTCAATTAACCTACCACTTTTTTTTTTTTTTGGAGCATGGGTGGAAACTAGAGCAAACCCATGCAGACACAGGGAGAACATAAAAACTCCACACAGATAAAATGGGGCCAAACCGAGAATCGAACTCATGACCTCAGCGCTGTGAGACACAAGTGCTAATCACTAATCACTTTAGGTCCTGTATACTACAACCCTTCATAATAGATTGGAATTGGAAGCAGATACCACAAATGTAACATATAATTCCACATTCATATCAAGTAACCCAGTCACATCTCACATAAACCCACACAGCTGCATCAAAGTTGTTTTATGTGTTCATTAACCATTAACTGAAAGTAAAGACCAGGTCCCTAGGTAAACACTTGCAGCTTATGTCACAGAAACAGTGATAAAAGGAAACATCCAGTGTTTGCATGGCTTGTCTATAAATAGCTAAACATGTGAGGAAATCAGATGAACAACAGAAACTGACTTCTGCACTGAGCTGACGAAATGTTTGAGCCCTAGAACAGGGTCCTCAACATTCTTTGCCAAGTACTACTAATGTGTGGGCAGGTATATTGTAGTTACAAGCACTGGCTGGCCTATTTTAACCATGGGGTCAGACTTGGCTCGTGTTTTCCATGAAACCACGGCCTCCAGTTCTGCCCCCCCTGCCTGGCGACACTAGTGTTGCTAGGGACACGGAAGGACTTGATGATGCAAATTGCATCATCAAGCCCCACCCCTATCCCTATGAAACCCCTGAATGGGGTAATTGAGTCAAGGGGAGGGGCTTAATAGTGTGATTTGTATCAATTACACTGTTAAGCCCCGCCCCTGCCTGACTAAAGCTTTTAAAAGTCGGCAACCTTGACTTTATTCAAGACAGTTTGAGATAAGTCTTGGCCCCGTGCTCTGCCAAGCTCTGCCAAGCTCTGGTTGGCAGGATTTCAGGGGCAACACAGTGCTTTTACATTTCCATTTCCAGTTTGTGTTTTAAAAGGTAGCTTTAAATGAGTCTGTAGTTCTATTGATTCTTACTAAAAATGAGCCCATTTTTTAAAACAGTTTTGTGAACTCTTCACATTCTTTAACAGCTGATCATAGAATTCCACTCTTTTGATGACCCCACCAAACAGAATGAACTGACCACTGTCGCCCCAGCTTCATCTGCTCCTACTCACATATCCAGCATCTTTATTTTCCATACATAATGTTCTGCTATTTTTGTACTGTACATTGTTTTTGCATTGTTCTTGTATTGTATTCTTTATTTATTTGAACTTGTACACTACTTGTTAATTGTGTTGTGTATGTAACTATTGTCTTTCCTATTGCCTCTGTGCGGCGCTGCAGATACTGTGTGGCGCCTTATATATAAATGATAATATTATTATTAATAATAATAATAATAATAATATTAATAATATTTATAATTGTGGTCATCCATTGTGCTGGTAGCAAAACCAGAGATGGCTCCTGAGTCTGGCACAATCAAACTGCCTTTGCTCCAGTTGTGGTTTGCCGCTGGGTAGGTCCATTTTTTTTTACAATAGACTGTCCCTGTTCTGCCAGCCTATATATATACTGTTGCGAGTCCCCGCTAAGAAAGGCTGCCTTATGAAGTAGGGACAGCCGAAATAAAAAAAAATTTAATAGGTGAGTGTGCGATTCGCATACTCACCCATCCACTTTTGGAAGCGCCGCCGGCAGGGATTTAGGGTTAGGCTGCTTGGGGGAATTAGGGTTAGGCTGGAGGAGGGGCATAGGGTTAGGCAAGGGAGGGGACTTAGGGTTAGGCTGCTTGGGGGACGTACGGTTAGGCTGCAGGGGGCTTAGGGTTAGGCAAGGGAGGGGACTTAGGGTTAGGCTTCTGGGGTGGAGAGGGGACTTAGGGTTAGGGAGTGGGTTGGGTGATACCAACTTGGCTTTTGGAGCACTGAATATGGTGTCGAGGCATAGGCAATCGATATCCCAGCCAGTTTGGAAATAGGGCCATTCGCAACAGGGACTCACACTCATATGTATATGGATATTTGGAATTTTCAGTTGAATGTTACTTGTACTACACTTTTCCCTTACAGAAAGGTATCGGTATGTCACGGTCTGCGGCGGCAAGCGCCGCACTTACCAGACCACAAGCAGTCTGGCAGCAGCTTCCTCACTCTCCAGCCCTCCAGAGGTTCCTACAAAGGTCTCCATTAGAGCATGTGTGCTTGTGTCTGGGATTAGGCATCTGCATCATTACCTCTCTGGTGCATGGGTGTCGCCATCTCGCATCCTGTCAGGTGATTCCCAGCAGCCACTCAGGTGCTCCTCTGCGCACACATGATTCCTCCAGTCAATCTGTGCACTGGGCAGACTATTTAAACTCTGTGCACAGTCCATACTGTGGCCAGATCAACTTGGTCTTCTAGGAACTACTTGTTCATTCTAGGTGCCTGGCTGTCTTAATATTGTCTTGTGATCCTGCAATCCTGATCTGCCTGCCTTGCATTGTGGCACCACTGGTCCCAGCAGTGCCTGGATCTCTGCTCCTGCAATCTGGTAACCCTGAACTGTCTGCCTATTGCATTCAAGTCAAGTCTGCATTGTATCTGGTTCAAGTCATGGTTGCTACCCAGTCAAACCTGCCTAGCATCAAGCATTCTGCTGCTATACAGTTTAGCCTACTGTTGCTACCCAGTCAAACCTGCCTAGCATCAAGCTCAAGCATACTGTTGCTATACAGTTTAGCCAACTGTTGCTACCCATTCAAACCTGCCTAGCATCAAGCTCAAGCATACTGTTGCTATACAGTCTAGCCTACTGTTACTACCCAGTCAAACCTGCCTAGCATCAAGCTCAAGCATACTGCTGCTATACAGTTTAGTCTACTGTTGCTACCCAGTTCTGCCTGATCCATTGCCGTTGCTACCCAGTTCTGCCTGATCCATTGCCTGGTCCTGCTGTCCTGGTTTCTTCATCCTGGTCCAGCCGTCCCGGTTCCGCTGTCCTGGGTCCTTTTCTGGTTCCAGTTGCCGTGGTCCTCGCAGTCCGGTCCAGTAGCCTTGCAGTCCAGCAACCCAGCACGCCAGCCCGGCGCAACCCCTCTCTCCAGTCTGGTCCTGCATTTCACGCCAGTCCAGTGTAACCTAGCACGCCAGTCCGGTGCAACTCCTTACTCCAGTCCAGTCCTGTCTTCACTTCAGTCCTGGTACAGCTTGCTTCTTACTCCAGTCCTTGTACAGCTTGCTTCTGACTCCAGTCCTGATCCAGTCTGTTATCCAGCTATCTTGAACTTTGCACTCTAGTCCAGCCACCAATCTTCTACTCTCTGGACATTCACCCCTCACTCTAATCCGGCTTACCCTGGCCACTCTATTCCACTACCTTTTGGACATTCCTACATCTGACTCAAGCCGGCATTGCTCTACCATTTGTTCTGTACTTCACGCAGTTATCTTTCATTAAAATCACTAATTCTACTTCACTCTTGCTCGTCTGTTACTTCCCTGGAAACCCGGGACCGGTCCCACAATTCCTCGCAGTTCGTGACATTATATATTTTTACTCACCCTATTTTCTTTTTTAAAGAGTTTATGATAAGTTAGTTATTAAAAAGTAACTTTAGCTCTGGGGCGTGGCCTGGAGGCGCTTGTGAGCGGTCGCATGTTGAGGGAGCTCCGGACCGTGCCTTGTTATTTGGGGACCCCGCTTCCTTTTGCCAGCAGCGGACTCGTCTGGGGGGATCCCTCTCTGCCCCTCTGTTACCCCTGCATCGTTGGACCCGGGTCCGGTGACATGGCGCGGCTGCGCAACACCGCGGCCTAACGGAACGTTCGGGCCTACCTGACACCAGCGGCTCCCGGCGCTCCTGCAGGACTGGGAGGACAGCGGGATGGGGCCCTCGTGGTGCGGACGGCGGGCCTGGGCTCCCCGGAAGACACCGCGGTGGAGGAAGGTGAGGGAGACGCGGCGGGTGTCCGGAGGGCGCACGGGAGGTGTAGAGGCCTAGCTGCATTATGGAAGGAGGCCTGATCTGCTGTTAGCCTCCAATGCGACACTGATCATCAGTCAAGGCCCTTTGGATTTCTGTTTTAAGTGCCCCACAGCGCTGCCTGGTCCTCTGGGAATTCCCCCTGTTGGACTTGGTTTCTGGCCCCCACGTGGCAGTTATACAGGGAGGGGCAGTGGCCATCTTACCTGCCTTCTCCCACTATCTGGAGGTGGATTGAAGAGCAACGACCCTCTGACACCACATAGCAGGGACAACAAACAGCAGCCTCTGTTCACAGCCCTCTCCTGTCATTTACAGCTTGCCAAATTCCAGCTGGACATTATTTGTTCAGCAGAGCCCCCCTGACCTGCTGGGCCCCCTTGCCAGGACCCTGTGACTCCCTAAAGACCCCCACCCTCTGCATTCTGCTGTCTACCTGCACCAGCCTTTATTTTTGCCCCTCGCAACCGCACAGAGTCGTACCTGTAAGTGGGCCTGAAGAAAGAAATGTATCCACAGACCCTCATGTGCTAATGTGACTACCCCCCCACACCCAGTGCTCCTAAAGCGCCACAAGGAGTCCTCTTAACTCACTCTTTCTGCATCAATTTACTACTTAACTAAGAAGGATCATGCATAAAACGCCATCACGCAACCAAAAACGAAGTGGTCCAGCAATTACCCAGCACTTTCTTCGAAAAGACAAGTCTACAGAGGCTGCCTCTGACACCGGACATAGCGAGGCTGCCTCCGACACATCAGCGGACATAGAGCAAGAAGAGGACATGGACTTTACACCTTCTACTAAAAAAGACATTCATGACCTGCAGACCATGCTCCTAGACTTGAAAAACTCCTTTTCGTCCGAGCTGTAGAAAGCTATAGGGGAATTGCGCTCCGACATTTCTTCTCTCCATCAGCGTACCTCTACACTGGAACAAAAGAATGCCAAAATAAGCGCTAAGCGCCAAGACGACATGGAGCAGGACATGGTCTACCTGAGCAGAGAGTTGGAGTTCTTGAAAGATAAAAACGAGGATTTCGAAAATCGGGAACGCAGGAATAATCTGCGGGTCCGCCACATTCCGGAATCGATCGGGGGTAAGGACCTTCAGCTATATCTTGTACGCCTGTTTGAATACATGGCTCCAGAACTGGCTTCCCAACCTATTCAAATAGAGAGAGCTCACCGAGCGCTGCGTCCTAAACCATCGGACTCTGAGCCACCAAGGGATGTTATCCTCAGGCTCCTTTCTTTCAAGACCAAAGAGCAGATCACAGTGGCCAGCAGAGCTAAACCCCATATCCTGTTTGAGAATTCCAAACTTCAAATCTTTCAGGATCTAGCTCCCTCTACCATGGCAAAGCACAGGGAGCTGAAAGACATCACAGCCCCACTTCGGGAAAACGGCTATTGCTATAAGTGGGGTTTCCCCTTTCGTCTGTTGGTCGAAGCGAATGGCAAGCAGCTGTGCGTCAAGACACTAGATGAAGGCCGGCTACTATTGCGGAAACTGCAGCTGAGCCCGCTGGCGGAAGACTCTCCGGGACCCTCCTCTGACATGCCAACCTGATGCAATTTCTGGTGGAACTGTGAAGTATACATGTCCTGCTGCACTGTTATATTTTGTTTTGGCTCTTAGTCCTAATTCACCAGTCATTTCTATGTTTTTTATATTGCCTCCCTTAGTTGATGGTGGCTTACTGAGAGGTTTCCTTGTGTTAATTATTACTTTTCTGTTTGATTATTTCTCATAGGAGTTCTGGTTGTGATAGGTCACTTGCTCATAGGAGCTCGCTCTAGACCCACCCCCCAACTCTAAGGGACCGTTAACCCGGCACACCCCGGGCTAGGGATAACTTTTTGAGTAAATAAAATAACCTTTGTTTAGTGCTCGGTCCCGACCAAGTCCTCTATTTAGTAGGACTCACCCACAGTAGTAGGGTTCCTGCCCTGGGAACCACTTCACTGCTTCCCTTCTCCCTGCCTCCCTATCTCCCCCTTTTTTTTTTCTATCCCTACCATCTGTGGCCCCGTGTAACAACTTTCCTTAGGCTACACTGTACCCAGGGTCAGAAACGAAATGCCCCAGTCCTTCGTATCCCTCAATGTTAAGGGTTTAAACACACCTCAGAAACGCTCCCAATTTTTTAAAACAGTTGACCAACTACGTGCTGATTTTGTTTTTTTACAGGAGACACACTTCAAGCAGGGATCCCACCCGTCCCTCTCGTCCAGACGCTATCCTACGGTGCTATATTCGTCTCATCCCTCAAAGAAAAATGGGGTTACTATTCTTATACGAGGTACGGTCCCCTTTCAAATTATCGACACCAAGACGGACACAGAGGGTCGTTACATCTTTGTCAAGGGTACGTTAGTCCCCTATCAGCTTACCCTTGCAAACATATATGCCCCTAATCAGTACCACGCTGGTTTCTTTCATGCTTTATTCCCCAAACTGCACGCCTTTGGGGGGGATATATGTTGGTGGGCGGGGACTTCAATACGGTCCTTTCCCCACACCTAGATAAATCAGGCTCCGGGTCCAGCTCCAACCTGGTCCCGGGATCTAAATCTTTAAACAGATACGTACGGGAGTTGGGCCTATTCGATGTATGGCGATCTCTGCACCCAACGGAGCGGGACTATACTTTTTATTCCTGCCCCAACAACAGTTACTCGAGGATCGACCTCTTTCTTGGTAGCTCTTCTTTAATCCAGACATTAACCAAAACACTTATCCTCCCCAATAATTGGTCAGACCATTCTATTGTCACTGCAGAATTTAATATTTTAACCCATAAACCAGCTAGGACTCAATGGCGGCTAAACGAGACTCTGCTCAAAATCCCACAGTTTCAACAACTCATTGCAGTGAAAATAAGGGATTACTTCGAGCTGAACTCGCCAGAGGAGTGTCTGCTTTCAATGGTATGGGAGGCCCACAAGGCAGTAATTAGAGGGGAAATGATAAAATATGCAGCCTATCGGAAGAAATCCCGTCTCCTACTTACCCAATCTCTCTCGTCTCAAATCTATGATTTGAACAAGGAGCATAAACGAACCCTCTCTCCCACGGTCCTGACCCGGTTGAACATTAAGCGATCTGAGCTTGCCAGTCTACTAGCAGAAAAAGTAGAGAGGTCTTTGCGCTGGACAGGGCAGAAGTTCTATGAAAAAAGTAATAAGGCAGATACTCTTCTGGCGAATAGACTCAGAGCCAAAAAGGCATCCCAAGCCATAGGATCAATTAAGAACGCCCAGGGCACCGTGACCTTCGACCCTATCCAAATTAATAATGCCTTTAAGGCATATTATGAATCTCTGTACACCCTCTGTCCGTCCTTGGATAGCGCCACAATGCTTAGGAGGACCCAGGCCTTCCTTTCTTCTCTCCACTTACCACATTTAGAGTCTGCATCTGCGGACATGTTGGGTAGGGACATCACCGAGGAGGAAGTATCCCAGGCGCTGGCTACTCAGAAGCCGTCTAAGGCCCCGGGCCCCGACGGGTTCCCCATGGCATACTATAAGACTTTCTCATCTACCTTAATCCCCCACGCTACTGCTCTCTTTAATTACATCCTACACGAAGGCAAATTCCACTCAGACTCCACCAGGTCTCGCATAGTGGTCATTCCTAAGGCAGGGAAAGATCCCACCCTTTGTGCCAGCTTCAGGCCCATATCCCTGATTAACACGGACCTTAAGCTGTTCGCAAAAATCTTGGCCACCAGGCTTAATGGAGTCCTGGGGACCTTAGCTGACCCAGACCAAGTGGGATTTATACCTTCCAGACAGGCATCGGATAATACAAGGAGGACGATCAATCTCATTCATCACATTAATAAGACTCAAACCCCTTCTGTGATTTTGGCCTTGGATGCCGAGAAGGCATTTGATCGTATCTTCTAACCTTTTCTGTTTGCCACTCTGGAAGCGTTCGGTTTCACGGGTAATTTTATCCAGGCTATCCGGGCCCTGTACTTCAATCCCTCATCAGTGGGACACAACTACACAATGGCATGAGACAAGGGTGTCCGTTATCGCCATTAATTTTTGCACTATGTATTGAACCACTGGCAGCGATGATCAGGCAATCCCCAGATATATCAGGCATTAAACTAGGCACATTTCAATACAAACTGTCCTTATTCGCGGACGATGTCCTTCTCACTTTAACTAATCCTGCCATATCCATCCCCAATTTAATATTGGCTCTAGAACAATTTGGCCAGCTGTCGGGCTACAAGGTCAATAACTCAAAGTCTGAAGCACTGACCCTGCATCTTCCGTCACTCCTGTTGCAGTCTTTAGAGACTAGCTTTTCATTTCAATGGCGCCCACACCAAATCAAATACCTTGGTATTATGATTACTAAAACTTACACTACCTTATTCAAAGCTAATTACTCCCCCATGTTAACTACCCTATCGAGGGACCTGGACCGCTGGAATGACCACTATATTTCCTGGTTTGGGAGAATCAATGCCATAAAGATGAATTTCCTCCCTCGTCTGCTTTACCTCTTTCAGACCCTCCCAGTTCTTGTCCCCTCCTCGGTGCTGTCCCATCTCCAAACAAAATGCTCAAAATTTGTCTGGCAGGGTAGGAAACCTCGCCTCAGTCGAACTCAACTGGCTAGACGCATAGATAATGGGGGCCTGGGCCTTCCTATCATCGCCAGATACTTCAAGGCTGCTCAGCTTAACCACATTATCTCGTGGCATCTGCCACAGGGTGCCAAGAGATGGGTCGAAATTGAGTCCTCACTTCTTAACCTACCCACCCTGAGGTTTCTCCCTTGGGTGCCGAGATCGTGTAGACCATCTTCTGCCTACACTACCCCAACCACGCAATTCACTCTCACACTTTGGGACCGTATCAATACCAGGTTGGAGCTGGGACCGTACCCTTCTCCTCTCTCCCCGATCTTGGACCACCCTCTATTCCCACAAGGAAATCAGCGCAGCATAAGCAACCCGTGGAAGGATATCGGGGTGGACCAATTTGTTCATGTTTTGGGACCCTCGGCACCAGAATTCGAAGATCTTCACGCCCTCCCCAACACTTTGGTTTTCAGATATCTGCAGATTAAGGGTTTTCTTCAATCGCAAACTAGATCCCCCAGGGTTCGTGCGGCTACTCCTTTTGAAACTCTCTGTAGCCAGTCCGCAGTACAGAAAGGTACAATCTCCACTTTATACAACTCCGTCTTGGTGTCGAACTCTAATGATCGCCCCCCATGTGAATCTGCCTGGGAAATAGACTTGAACCGCGTTCTGGACGAGGAGGACTGGGAAACTATACGGGAGGGGATAGCAAAGGCATCAATTAGTGTCTCTATCAGGGAAACCAACTTCAAAATTTATTCCAGATGGTACCTTGTTCCTACAAAAATACATAAGATGTTCCCTCAGGTTTCTGAAGTCTGTTGGAGATGTGGGTGTTATGTGCCGTCAGAACGGCAGTGATCTTACCTTCAACCAGCGCTCTCCTTCCCTGCATACCGTCAGAACGGCATGCAATCTTCTTCCCACATCTCACGCTGGTCTCCGTCTACCAGCGCAGCGCCAGGCCTCTCCCAGCACGCATACCGTCACGGGGGCGTGACGGTATGCAAATTAGCCATGTGGAGACAGCGCTGG
>WWET01001904.1:143332-154080 GCA_011038615.1 Limnodynastes dumerilii | reverse complement strand
TATATATATATATATATATATATATATATATATATATATATATATAATGTTACAACTCTGTGTACTGCTCACTGCCAAGTCCATCCAGTGGAAGGGCCAGAACAGGGCCTTCCAAAAAGTCTTGCCCAATGTTAATCAATGGGAGTTCTGACTGGGACTCCAACCCCCCCTAAAACCTGACCAAGATCCAACTAGACCACCTTGGATTGGTTTCAACCCAATCAGTGCAAGGGTGTCCGAATGCATCGCCAGACAGACAAGACAGCTGTTTCCCATATACATGTTGATGGTTAGAGCTAATGGGTGTGGTTTGTGTCTGTTTTGTGACAGACCACCATGCGGCGGTTGATAGCGGCGGTACTGTGATTCCTGGAGTCACGAAAATTTGGCTAACAACAGGTAAGCACTTACATCATAGCCCGACCCTTAACCCTCCCCTATCCTTCCGTTTACCGCAGCCCTAACTCTAACCTCCATGTCCTGCAGCCTAACCCTCCATTCTGGAAGCCTAATTCTAACCGTCCCTTCTTTAGGCCTAACCCAAACCCAAGTCCGCCACAGCTGCTTACTATTGGAAATGGGCTGAAATAGGTAGTAACGTGTAGGTTTTTTATTCCATGATATTTGTTGTACACATATAGGGCCATATTCAGAGATCTGTTTTTTAAAAGTACGCAGTTATACGCATGCTCGTAGCAAGGCCACACCCACCAACACCCATGACACTCCCCTCTCCTGGCCGTGCAATCGTAGACTTACACCTCCATAGACCACCCTTATCTTTACGTGTACTTACGTGCGTCTATGTATCCCGCACATGCAATTCTTTACAGCCACGCCCTCCAGAGTTCATTTAAATGCCTCCCCCCACCCACTTTAATGTCAATTTTCAAGTACGTATTTCAACCCCGCCCCTCCGTACGTATGTCCCCAAGTGCGATTCACACGTTCGCGCCTAAAGCACTTTGTGCGTATATTCAACGTAACTTACGTAAATAAAGTTACTACGCACGGTTTAAATGTTCCTAAAATTACGCATGCAACTCCACGTGAAAACGGATCTGTGAAGACGGTCCATATACTTTATGCCGACTGCTTCACATCAGGCTATATTTATAATGCACCTTTATATGTGTTTAATTATAGCTTGCTTCACTTTGAGTGCCTTGTGTTTTGGTAGCCTGCTTTCAATTCTTATCTGTGATCTATCACTGATGGTAAGACAGAAGGAACTACAAACAAGGGAAGAAAAACCAGTTTCCCTCTTTTTTTATTTATTTTTTTATAAGCACAGAGAGACTCCATAAAAAGCAAAGCAGCACAAGAGCATTTCCACAATGTCGATTGCATCTTGGCCTCATCAGGAATGAGGCGTGCGCCAGGTGTTACTTGTCGGAAGGGCTTCTGTAAGGAACAAAGTTCAGTGTGGAAGAACTTCTGCGAAAGGAGCCGGCATTTATTTTACGCATGTCTAAACACGGCCCTACAAGCAGGGTTAGCCATGCTAATTAAGTGCCGGGAAGTGGGGTGAGGCAGTGCAAACACAGATCCGTGCGGTCAAGTTAAGGTAGGGATCTGGACACTTAAGTGTTGAGAACTCCGTAAGAAGGAGGAGAGTGCCAGGGGTGTGCACCCCCTCCTGCGTGCATAATTACAGACCTCCATGCATATGTAAGTCGCATGGAGATCTGATTCAGGCCCAATAATACTGAGAGTATTTACTCACTGTGTAACAATCAATATATACTGATTTTTATTTTGAAATAGTTTTCTTGACAGTAGTAGACACACCCATGGGTGGAGCTATGCACAGGACACACCTCTTTGCCAGCACAGGACACACCCCTTTGGTGCAGCAACTTGATGGTGCTATCACAATCTGTCTAATAATAATTTGCAAAAGATGGTAACCATGATTTAAGATCACACCCATCTTCTGCCCCTGAGTGTTACTGTGAACATAACTTGCACCCGTGTCTTGAGTTGTACACATCTTGCAACCCTTGTGTTACACAGCACAATTTTTGCACTGTAGGTTATATTCTCTTGTCTCTCTTGCTGTCGACCTTACAGTCCAGATCATTCAAAGTACTTGTAGACATCGTGTCCAATCCTGAAGTGGGCGCAATATTAATGCAAAATGTAAGTTAATGTTGCACTGACACAGGTGAGACTGTACCAGTGATTTAAATAGGGGGCGCTTAGAGTCAGAGAAACATAGAAAGTGACAGCAGATAAGAGCCACATGGCCCATCCAGTCTGTCCAGTTGTTTATTTAAAACTATACCGACCCTAGACCCTATTTATCCTCAATTTAGTTTGAGATTTAGGATATCCTTATATTTATCCCAAGCATGTTTACACTGTTCTACTGTGTTACCACAACCACATCAGATGGGAGAATATTCCACTTATCTATCACCCTTTCAGTGAAGTAATTTTTCCGCACATTTCCTCTGAATCTTATCTGAGTTTATATTCATGCCCTCCTGTTCTATTACACCTCTTCCTTTGAAAAACGCCTCCTCCTCTAGCCATTCACAACCCTTTGATATATGTGAAAGCTGCTATCATGTCCCCCCTCTCCTTTCTCTGCTCCAAGCTATATGTGTTTAGTTCCTCTAGCCTTTCTTGGTATGTTGTGTGACACAGGCCATGGACCATTTTAGTTGCTCTTCTTTGTACAGTCTCTAATGTATTTATGTCTTTCTGGAGATATGGCCTCCAGAACTGAACACAGTATTCTAGGTGAGGTCGTACCAACAATCTATAAAGGGTCATCACTACTTCTCTCTTTCTGCTGCTAATTCCTCTCCCTATGCAACCAGGCATCTTACTGGTCTTTCTCATTGCTTTGTTACATTGCTTGGCTACCTCTAAGTCACATGAAATAATGACTCCTAGATCCCTTTCCTCATCAGTAGTTTCTAATGTTGTGCCATTAATGATATATTGAGCTTTTGGGTTTTTGTGCCCCAAGTGCATGATTTTGCATTTTTTTGGCAAGAGACATGTAACTGTGTATGCCAGCAATGCTTTATCAATGTGCAGTGTCATCAGAGACATGTAACTGTGTATGCCAGCAATGCTTTATCAATGTGCAGTGTCATCAGAGACATGTAACTGTGTATGCCAGCAATGCTTTATCAATGTGCAGTGTCATCAGAGACATGTAACTGTGTATGCCAGCAATGCTTTATCAATGTGCAGTGTCATCAGAGACATGTAACTGTGTATGCCAGCAATGCTTTATCAATGTGCAGTGTCATCAGAGACATGTAACTGTGTATGCCAGCAATGCTTTATCAATGTGCAGTGTCATCAGAGACATGTAACTGTGTATGCCAGCAATGCTTTATCAATGTGCAGTGTCATCAGAGACATGTAACTGTGTATGCCAGCAATGCTTTATCAATGTGCAGTGTCATCAGAGACATGTAACTGTGTATGCCAGCAATGCTTTATCAATGTGCAGTGTCATCAGAGACATGTAACTGTGTATGCCAGCAATGCTTTATCAATGTGCAGTGTCATCAGAGACATGTAACTGTGTATGCCAGCAATGCTTTATCAATGTGCAGTGTCATCAGAGACATGTAACTGTGTATGCCAGCAATGCTTTATCAATGTGCAGTGTCATCAGAGACATGTAACTGTGTATGCCAGCAATGCTTTATCAATGTGCAGTGTCATCAGAGACATGTAACTGTGTATGCCAGCAATGCTTTATCAATGTGCAGTGTCATCAGAGACATGTAACTGTGTATGCCAGCAATGCTTTATCAATGTGCAGTGTCATCAGAGACATATAACTGTGTATGCCAGCAATGCTTTATCAATGTGCAGTGTCATCAGAGACATGTAACTGTGTATGCCAGCAATGCTTTATCAATGTGCAGTGTCATCAGAGACATGTAACTGTGTATGCCAGCAATGCTTTATCAATGTGCAGTGTCATCAGAGACATATAACTGTGCATGCCAGCAATGCTTTATCAATGTGCAGTGTCATCAGAGACATGTAACTGTGTATGCCAGCAATGCTTTATCAATGTGCAGTGTCTACTATATGACCATGCACAGGCTGAAAATTAATTAAGACCAAAAACTTCCTTAATGGGAAGGTGCAGCCAGCAGCAAAATCAAACATCAAGTAACACACAAAGAAATTCGAGTCAGAAAGACCTGGCTCGAAAGCGGAACATGCTGTTTATAGCGCACACAGGTCAATAAAATTACATATCCAAAAGATTACTGTTAATACACGAAACAGATCGTAGAAAAATACAAATTTAATAAATTCAGCAGCAATACACTACCACATATATAAATAAATAAATAAATTTATTTATTTATTTATTTATTTATTTATTTATATATGTGGTAGTGTATTGCTGCTGAATTTATTAAATTTTTATTTTTCTACGATCTGTTTCGTGTATCAACAGTAATCTTTTGGATATGTAATTTTATTGACCTGTGTGCGCTATAAACAGCATGTTCCGCTTTCGAGCCAGGTCTTTCTGACTCGAATTTCTTTGTGTGTTACTTGATGTTTGATTTTGCTGCTGGCTGCACCTTCCCATTAAGGAAGTTTTTGGTCTTAACTAATTTTTTGCCTGTGCATGGTCATATCGTATATACAGTGGCAAATCACTCTGATATACATTATGCCAATTGGTTCACACTCACCTCTGGATCAGAACCATTATCTCTAGATCAGGTCTTTAAAGAGAAATGATGGTATTTATCATTTGGGGCCAGATTTACAAAGCTGCTGGATTCCAGCTGACATTTTCTAGTATACAATACGAAAGTGAGAGCTAGAATCTGATTGGGTGCTAGGGGCAACATCTCCTCTCTTCCAAACCCGCAGCTTAGTCAATCTGACCCTTAGTCTTATTTTTTTCTTTAAACCCCAATTAATGATTTATGAATCTCAGTTTCTATGGCAACCACTGTTACATGACACAGGATATAAAAATCAAAAGAACTCTTGGAACGCTTCTCTACACTCTATGGGCCGGATATAAAAATAGCCCACTTACACAGGGAAGGTGCAAACACTAACGTTACTAACATCGTATGGAACTTAGTTCTGTATGATGGCATTTATGTGGGAAGGGGCTGTGCTTCCCCTCTGCCCACCACAGTGTGTGGGGGGGAAGTATGTCAATTGTAGAGTGGGAAAAGTTTCCCCCACTTAGGAGCAGATCAGTGGTCCGACGGACCGCTGATCCGCTAGCGTGACTTAAGGCAGCGTAATTCACACTTGTTCCGAACGAGAGAGGGGGAGTGACAGGGAGAACTCCCCTCTCTCTTTTAGACGGACAGTCTCCCGCATCTGGATCCGGTTCCATGTTGTGACATGGCCTTTGCCTCTCACTATCATGTGACATTAAATGAACAAACATTTTAATGATCAGATGTGCCCCCATTACCCACTCACTTATGCAACGCATACTCATGAGTAGATATGCCTAATCAGTTAATAAATCTTATGTGTGGCTTTGCAAGGCCTAAGGTATTTGATTGTGATCATATTGGTCTATATAGCTTTGGAATTGGAAATGCTTTTATACATGGTTGCCAACTTTTGCAAATGAATATCAGGGAGATTGTGATAACCCTATCAAGTCGCTGCACCAAAGGGGTGTGTCCTGTACTACTAAAGATGTGTGTCTTGCACTAAAGGGGGTGTGTCCTGTACTACTAAAGGGGTGTGTCCTATGAATAGCTCCACCCGGGGTGTCTAGAACTGCCAGGAAAAGTATTTCTCAATAAAAATGGCAGCAAAAGTATTTATTCAGTTTTAAATTATCAGTATATAAATACGTATTTATTAAAAGATAATTGCCAGTCTTTGATTACATCTTGGCCTCCATAAAAATGGCTGCCTCCATAGGCTACAATGCAGGGAATTAGGACACAATATCTACATTTTGTCATAACACAGCAGTGACTTCTGGAACTGAATCAACATCAGGGAGATTATCAAACACTTCAGGGAGTCAGGAAGATTACCCACATTTCAGGGAGTCTCCCTGATATTCAGGGAGAGTTGGCAACTATGCTTTTATATTGTGACAGAAAAGAGTGAAACTCCTCTCTATTTGCTGAATTTAACTAATGCCCCAGGACAGGGCACAGTGCAGTTCAGAGAAGGCAGCCTGCTATCAGAGAAATCAATGACTTCTCTAAAATTATGGATTTGATGAATACAAAACAACAGTTTAATAGTGAAAATTACTCTTTACTTAAATAGATCTCTGTAGAACAAGTTATATTAGATTTGTGCAGTGTAATATAATTGTCCAGATTTTAATAGAGCCCTTTTTCTTAATCATAATGGGGTAGATCCAGAACTAAGTACGCTAGCCGGAAACCTAAAAACACTATTTTGCATGTACTGCGAATGCGTGCGGCAGATGTTACGACACGTAAGGTGGGGTGAGGCATTTAAATCGTACAGTATGGGCGTGCTTAGGTGCGTAAGTACACGCAGCCATTACGGCCATCAGGAGTTACGCTTGGAAAAGTTAAGGCGGGGTTTGGAAAGCGTAACACGGCTAAACTACGTATGGCCGAGGGGAGTGCATGGTAAATACGCTACGCTAGGATACGTAGTGGAAACGTAGCTCTGGATCTGGCCCATTAACAGTTTTTGACAAGTAAATGTGATGTTATTAGCAATTTCAGTATCAGATTGCATTCAAAACATCCACATACGTAGTAAAACATGTTGTAATTGTCTGATGTAACAGGAACAGGATCCAAAAGGAGGTGGTCACTAGCAGCAAGAGTCACACAGAAACCCGAGTTTCTCGCTAGTAGATGACAAAGAACTGACCACAGACAGTTTCATTCATAGATTGCAGTTCTACAAAGTAAACAACACATCCTTTTGCCTGATTCTGATTGTAAAATCAAAACACCAAACACCCACTATTGCTTTACTCATAAGTTCCACTGCATCCTATTGGTAGAACTATCCCTGTTCATAGATCACATAGGGGAATATTTATGGGCTGGATCCAGACTTAAGTGCTTTAAATGAGTTACTCCTGGGCTAAACCATGTTGATTGCAGAGGAGTCAAGTTCATTGTATTCTTTTGCATAATAGTTTAAATCCATCCTCTTTCATTTTTGCAAACTCTCCCATATTTGATGATTCCATGTCATTTGAACCGGATCCAGACTTCAGAGAAGGGATCATTTAGGAGCAAAACATGCCCGTTTTCCAGGATGGATTCAGAATTGCGCAGAAAGCTTTGTTCTTACACACATATAAATGTGGATAATGTACAATCCACATTACCACACCGGTCAAATTTTACATGGGGGCGGTGTGGAAAAGTTAATGTAGTGGTGGAAATCCTTAAGTACAAGGGCAGTGGCCTACCGCTTTCGGATTTGGATGCGGAAGGGATCTGGCATCGGACCTCTGCTACCGCCGCAGTGGAAGCTCCAACCCTTGCGGCAGCGGAGATTTGGATCTGGTCCAGTGGTGTAACTTACTAGAAATTGCCAAGAGGAAAGTTAAATGTTGGCGCCCACTGACTCCCCTATGACATAAACCCCCATCTAATAGATGCAGGAAGCTCAGGTTATCGACCCCTCCCTTGTAGCTTACGACCCAATGAATTAAAGCTGCAGGGAGAGAAACAGAACCTGAGCTCCCTGCATCACGGATCCATTGCAGCCGCTCATACTTAAGGAATCATATATTACTTGCAAATATTCTGCGGCTCTTATATCCAATTAGCAGCAGGCTTGGGGTCGGCACTAGACTGCCGGATACAATGAACAAGTGCCCCCCTTTAGACTTGGCGCCCAGAAGCCAGCAAATCCATTGTCTCTGGTAGTTCTGCCACTGATCCCATCCTTTATTATGATAATTATTACATTATTATTTATATCATAGTAAAAGTGTTTCAACCCAGGCAACGTAAATGAGACCTACAGGTCACTGGCATACCATTCCTCACACATACCAGGCATGCACCCTGGCACACCCTGTACCTGTGTTAAAGTAAAAAAAATAGACAAGCGTATGGGTAATATGAAACTTTAGTGTCTGAGGGCTTGTTGTTGTCATGCCAGCAGTGTGGAAAGTGTCTAGTTCTGTTGTTTTGCCATCTCTGGACTAGAAATAATGAGTATGTGCCTGGGTGAGGGTGGGCATGACAGCGGCGCGCGGCAGCCGGGGCTGGGCGGTGACGTCACCACACCTGGTAACAGCGGCAGCCGGAGTCTCCCTGGCTGGAGAGAAGGGAATAGAGCCGGGAGAGCGAGGGCTCTGCCATTGGCTGGCGCGTGTCACGTGACGTCGCTGGGCTCCGAGCTGGCGTTCTAGTCTTCGTGGAGTCTGCTCGGCGGCTACGGCGGCGGCGGGTGTCAGCGGCCGGGACGGAGGGCGACGGGACCCATTGAGGGGAGGGGCAGAGCAGATCGCTGACTGGATTGGATTGGATGGGCTGAGACCGTCGGTTGGAAGTGACGCGAGGGGAGTAAGAGAGAGGCCGGAGAGTGACTCCCCGCACCCGGGCAGCATGGGTGAGTGTCCCGGCCGGGCCCGGGAGGAGGGGGGCGCACCTGGGGTGAGGTCGGTCTGTGCTCACCTGGAGTGTAGGGTAGAGGTATGCACTTTGTCAGCACTAATATATAGGGACACCACCCCTGCCCCCGGTGGTCAGTGACAGGGGATCTCCTAGGTATATAGACTAGATGGACCCCTCCCCCAGAGACTGTGACAGGGGTCTTCTAGGTATATAGAGGAGAGAGACCCCCAGATACTATGAGACAGGTAAATAGAGAGACCATCAAGGAATGTGTGACAGGGGGTCTCGTAGGTATGTAAAGGAAAGGCCCCCCAAGAAACTATGTGACAGGAGTCTTCTAGGTATATAGAGGAGAGAGACCCCCAGAGACTATGAGACAGGTAAATAGAGGAGAGACCATCAAGGAATGTGTGACAGGGGGTCTCGTAGGTATGTAAAGGAAAGACCCCCAAGAAACTATGTGACAGGAGTCTTCTAGGTATATAGAGGAGAGAGACCCCCAATGACTGTGACAGGGGGTCTCCTAGGTACATAGAGGAGAAGGATCCCAGAAACTATGACAGGAGTCTTCTAGGTATATAGAGAGAGACTCCCAGAGACTGTGACAGGTGTCTCGTAGGTATATAGAGGAGAGACCACCCCTAGAGACTATGTGACAGGTATATAGCAAAGAGACCTTCTCAGAGACAACACCACTATAGACAAGGACTCTCCTATGTGTATTGAGGGGGGACCACCAGGGCCTATGTGATAGGAGTCTTCCCAGAGACTGATATGGGCTCTTATTTATATAGCGCTGAGACCTTGATAGATTCTGTGACTAAGCGTCTCCTATATAGTGTATCTGAAGGGAAGACCCCCTGAGACTCTGGCTGGAGGACTTCTATGTATATAGAAGAGAGACCCTATAAGACAATTTGGGACTGGGATAGCTAAGAGACCTCTTACTTCTAAGAAAAAATAAAAAGGCTCTGTGACTGGGGGGTCTGTTATGTATGTAGAGCAGGGACTACCTAAAAGATCAGTGACCAGAATAGATATCCTCGCTATGTATGTACAGGAGAGACCACCTCCACCCTAATTTCTTGAATACAAGCATAGTTATTGCCCAATGTCCCTGTACTGTGGAATGTGGTAGTTGCTGCTATTACTTTCAGTAAGAAGTGTCACTTTGCTGCATATTGAAACCATTCATCTAAACTTTGTATATAGGCTTTTTAACTACAGAGTCCTAATGGTGCCTTTTATCATGTACTAAATGATCTATATTTATACTGTTCTGTGTTTGTGAATAGATTTGTAAATATTACTTTGGTAATAGGGTTATAGGGTCCTATGCTTCCGTTCTTGAAATGTCCCAGCTTCACTTACCTGAAGTAGAACTCTGATTTTGCTATGGTTTCAGAGAATAAATGCATTCTTGCTAGTTAGAAAGTTGAGATTGTATGATCGGTCTACTCCGAATGTCTCATTATAGAGTTGCTGATCTTCACTAACCAATGTATTTAAAAACCTCAGTGGGATTCTTATCTGCTTAATGCCAATATTTTCTGTATAAAGCCAGTTAAATTATGACAGACGTTTGAGTTTTAATGGCCCAATATGTTTGTTCTGGTTATATTGTGAAACAGTGCTTTTATGTAAACCCGTATTGTTTATATAGTTTTCATTGTAAATAGAAGATGAAGTGAATTACTATGCATTAATGCTACAACTTTGCTAGTTAGAGTAGTGTCAGCATTTCTTTTCTCATATGATGATGGGTCAAGTTGAAGAAGGGAGATTCTACTCCGGTCATATGACATAGAGCAGCACCGTCACAAAATAATAGTTTCCATGCCACATAAAACTGCTTCAATCTCTCATCAGAGGAGTGAATGAATGCTGGTAATATTGAACGGGATAAGGAATTAAGAACGCAAGCTGACTTGCTCACGTGGGCCCACTCGCATCTCACCATGCGTACTTGATAACGTATAGCAGATAGGATCCAGAATGCTATTCATACAGTGAAGGCCTGGACAAGACCTGCATTCCCTATGTGGCCCTTATGCATGCGAATGTACAGAATAGAGGATAGTAAATTACATACGTTAGCCTCCGTTGCGGAATCTAATGTAAGGAATATGCTCTTAATTCTGGGTTTGGCCCATTGTTGTATATAGTTTGGTCTTGCGCTATATATAT
>WWET01001904.1:126436-141624 GCA_011038615.1 Limnodynastes dumerilii | reverse complement strand
ATGTGTTGTTGACTTGTCTGGTTCCTGAGATTCCGCTTGTAGAAGTACTGTGGTGGGTACTGCCTCTGTGTATTTACAAAACACTTGTGTTATTCCACTGCTGTGTATGTGCTTCCTGTCTGTGGGATGACTGTTGAAGGGATTATGTTTACCAGAGAAACATTGGATTATGATGCACTGCCTTGAAATGAGGTCTTTTCATTTCAGGCTACCTGCCTTTAGATGCAGCAGCCTTTTCATTAGGTTTTAACATAGTGCATAATTGAATAGTTTACATTAGTTACTCGCATTTTATGGCTGCAAGATGTAACTGTTGGTGGAGGATTCTGTTGTTATGCGATTTAAAGAAACAACCTATTAAATAATTTTTCTAATGTCTTTGTGCATTCAATAAATCATATAAATGAAATGGCTTTGTTAGTAACCCGATGAAATAATTTTTTGTGTTAAAAACTTAAAATGACTTAAGTTTCCAATATAGGTGTAGAGACCACCCTAAAATGGATTTTTATAACAATATTATAACCCCCTTAAACATTATTTCAAAAATCTTCTGTGAATCCCATTTACTTGATTACGTTCCAGGCTTAGGTACAGATTTACTATGCTGTGGGTTTTGAAAGAGTGGAGAGTTTGCCCAGGGCAACCAATCAGATTATAGCTGACATTCTCTAGAATGCAATAGTTAAATAAGATCTAGAATTTGATTGGTTGCTATGGGCGAACTCTCCACTCTGTCAAAACCCGCAGCTTAGTAAATCTGGACCTTCTTGTCTCTTTAAAGGTAGCTCTGGTGAGAGAAGGACAGCCTGCCCCTCTCTGTATAATCATTGTGGTAGTAAACTACGCCTGCATAACAGCAATAAACACCTTGTGATGTCACTGAGGTGAGACCAGTTCACTGAATCCTGCACGGGGGTAAAAAGCTTTAGGAAAGGTAACATAAAACAGGCAGGTGTGGCAGTCAGTCCCAAAACTGCATATAAGAATCCGTATCTTCTAAAGCATTGCTCAAGGATGCTATATTCTAATGACACATACATATGTTTTACCCGAAACTAATGATATGGTAAAAGAGGATGTATACTTAAAAAAATTATTATTGGCACAAATGAGGTGGAAATTGAGCGGTGCTTAATCCTGAATGAGGTCTCTGGTCCTTATTTATCGATTTTTGCTCTTATCATTGAAACTTGTATTGGTTTTTTTTTTCTACACTTCGGAAAAGTGAATCCCATAATGATTGCATATTATAGTTTTCTGTTAATAGTAGGTGACGTGTGCGGATCCTCCGTGTATCCAGCCTTCCTCAGACTTGCCTTATGTTTTTGGTAGTCTGGATAGGTGCAAAGTTCTTCAAATGCCCCTATTGTAAAATTGAAATACCTCTCTCATAGCATACGCAGGTCATTCCATGCCAAATCAGCACAAAAAAGTTTCTTTTTAGCCCAACCTTCTCAGGTTTTCATGAAATTTTGTAGGATGGTTAACGACATAAAGTAACTTTCAGGTGTAAAATTTTTGCCCTGCATTGAGAACTAGTGAAACAAGTGATACAATATTTCTTTACTCCTGTTCTCAAAGGCTTCACAAAATTAAGCTTATACCAAAGAGAGATTGTATTTAACTGCATAAAATACTTTATGGACAAAAAAAAACCCCACTTCTTTTTTAGATAGTTAAGGCAAAAGGCCACATCATGTGACCTTGAAATGCGGAAGTCAATATTTAAATATTGCTTATATCCCTTAGCTTCAAAATAAGATCAACATTAAAGTACTTCCACAATCAGAAGCAGAGTTAGGATACATTTAAATGACCATGCAAGCATAAATTTTACACATTTTGTCATGTTTGCAACCCTGTTACATGAACACCGTGTATCCCTGAGGGCTATAATTTTACATATGAAAGTTACTATATGTCGTCTACTGTCCTACCAAATTTCATGAAAATCTGAGACTGTCTGGTTGGAAGCTGAGATAATTTGGCATGGAATGGCCCACGCGCCTTATATATTCTGCCCTGTACCCCTGTTGGCAAAACTTTCAGACCGTGAGTCTGCTTCTTGAGGATCCAGGAAGAAAGCTCGCAAAGTGTGGAGAGTTCCAGACCGGCAAGCACCCCCTTCACAAAGTCTGGATTGGGTCTCCAACTTTATAATCATTGAGCATTTCAGTCATAAAGGGCCATATCCAGCTTTCTGAGTCCTGTTCATCTTCTGTGTGTTTCCATCACTTTTCCACAGTACTCCTGCTCAGTAGAGTGTGAGAATTAGTGCTAACTAATCGGAGCACATTCCAACCCACCAACCCATGACATTTTTAAGAGGGGCTTGATGGAGTTTGCAGGTGGGCATTTTCTCTTAGTGAATTTAAAGTATAGGGGCCTCATTCAATTAGCTTTGCACATTGTTTTATTTACAGCGCGTAGCTAATACTGCTCATTATTTTTGGGAATTTTTATGTGTACCCCTTAGAGGTGCGCATAAAAATCCACGAATTTTGCCTACTATAATAGAAGCTAAAAAGCACATAGTGAGCTTTTTCCGATCTTGCGCCCTAAGTGTTCTTTCTGTGTGTGCTGTAGTGTATTGGGTAATATTTCCTGTTCTACATATTGTAGCTACTTTTAAAATATACATTGGCCACCTTTCAAGTGGTATGTTGCAGTTTGTATGTTTGGTGTTCTTTTAAAACTCGTCTTACTTTTACTGAGGCCTTTTTAATAGAATGACCTTAAAATTAAAACAAGTATCCTAAATGTTCAGAATCACATTGCTCTATAATGGAAGGGAAGCTTGAAGTGTAGTTGTGAAATGATGTGTGTGTTATTTCTGTGTAAGGTACGATAACGTTTTTGTGTACAAAGTTGTTTTTTTTAACAAAGCAAAATAGTAATTTATTCACATGTGCCCCTTCCTCCTGCTACACCTCAGGAATGTGCACTATCCTTTCCTAAATCTATGGAGTGGCACCAGGTGGGGCGTCTGATTAGGTTTGGATGTCTTTGGAGTGCAGGTATGCATCCTGTGACTCTCCAGCTTAGGTATTAGGATCCCTCATCTGCTGCAATGAGGAACAATACTGAATGTCTACAATGGGCTTTTCTGCTGTTCAAGCTGCTTTTTGTAGTCTGAGAACAATCCATGTGTTTGCCTGACTCCAACTTAATTTAGATTTCCTGTGTAGGAAACTTCAGAGTCTTTTTTGGATGCCAGTGAACGAATGTCTCTAAAAAAAATGCTATGTGGGCATATTGCAGCCAGATTGTGTTTTGGATTGTTTGAGACGTTACTGTTCCTAAAGATAATGATATGTCTTTAGGTTCTTTTCGCTCATGCAAACATTAAGACAATTCTTTACATATTCTTGGTTATAATAACTGATCTGACTGTACGATGGTCAAAACGGTCTTATCAGAAGGTCCACTTGTATGTTTGTTTATTAGGAGGATGAATAAGTTAAATAGTCTGTGATCTGTGGAAACCTTGGTTTAGCGTATAACAGGAAGTGATCAATTACTTTGCAATTTATATTTTGGCCGTGTTCCTGCAATGGCCACATCTGCCAAGCACAGTTGCTAGATTTGATTGCTCATCATCATCATCCATCTATTTGTTAGTAGGACAGAGGTGGGGAGAGATCTGTGTAACCCTACCTATCGCCTAACCCAGTATGGGGCTGGATCCAGACTTAAGTGCTTGAAATGAGTTACTCCTGGGCTAAACCATGTTGATTGCAGGGGAGTCATATTTCATCTGTCGCAAACAGTATTAGAGTTGAGAGGTGATGTTTCCTATCCCAAGTCTAAATAACAGTGTGATAGTAAAGATGGTCAGTATCTGTGTGCAGTAAGCAATTCAAAGACATATCCCTGCATGCAAAGAATACAAATAACTTGACTCCCCCTGCAATCAACATGGTTTAGCCTAGAGTAACTAATTTCAAGCACTTAAGTCTGGATCCAGCCCATGGAGAGGATAGAGACTGCATAGTATGACCTATCCTGGGCCCCTTTGATGCTCTGTGTGTCAGCCAGCATGCAGATGTAAATCTTGGATGAACTTGCTCAACACTAATTGTTTTGCATTTTCTTCCTCATACTTGACCTCCCCAGCTATAATAATTTAGTTATTTTTATATTTTGGTTCTTCCACCTACGTAGGAATAGAGATGTTTTGTTGCTGTGCAGGGTTATAGGAAGGCACTTGCCTTCTCAGGCGTGCTGAATATTGGATATAGCCACAGCTCAATTGGTTGACTGTTCACAGCTTAGTTGCAAATGTAAATTCTGCAAACACAGTCTAAGCCCCGTGACCTGTCTGCAAGTATTTAGGTGTTCGTTTTCTGGGGTGGACATTAAGATCAGACACGATCACATGGGATTTCCTTTTCCTCCTCCTGGGATCGATAATCTTCCTAGTCTATGGCCAGTTTAACTTTTCATTGATTTTAGCTGGATTTTAAAGGGTTAGAGGACTTCGGTGATCAGTGGATGTATAACCCGCTTCACACTTGACTTGATTTAGCTTTTTTTCTTTCAGTTCACCAAACATCACAGTCTGGAAGGGAGCTGCTGGTGTAGTATGTCAGTGAATTTTCAGGGAGAGAGAAGCTGTAGGTTACTTATAAAATCTTAACAGTTAAACTCCCTGGAGGTTGGTATCGTTTCCTTGACGTGACAGTCTGGAAGAAACTGTGCTGTCTATATACACTCATGTCATCAGCAGGTGTTCATGTAACTGCACCAACAACACTGTGTTTATGTACAGTGGCTGTGCATTACGTGTTTCTGTACCCACAAACACCTGTAACAAAAAGACAGCACTTATTGCTCCACTACATAAATGAAATGGGGAAGCAAAACACCTTCCACAAGAACCAACATTGTTTTTCAGCTGAACCTATTTCAGTTATTTCAATTGTATGGTCTCTTGCATAAAGGCTCTGAAATCCTCACATTTAGTTTTTCTTCCTATGTTCGTTTTTTCTTTTATTAATACTTTATTTTCACAGTTTACTTGGTTTACATTTGCATTTCAATATAAACGAGAAGCATAGTGTAACAAGGTCAACTCTTTGTTCAGGTGATTCTGAAGTCTAAATCCAAGCATACACTGTCCAATAATCTGACCAATCCAGTGATCTGTGACTGCATTGACCGATCGTTGTGTATAATCTGTAAACACTATAGCAGGGCTTGTATATGTAAGTGTGTGCTTCCATATATATGAAAAATGTTTACTATTTATTTTAGTTTATCTCTAACGTAATCATTGATTTATTTCATTTGGACTCTAAACTGCCTTTTTAGAATCAGTCTGTCTATAAGGGTAAGGGGAATAGCCTCCCATCTGCGTTGCTAGAGGCTGGTAGAATAGAACACTTTATATGTGCTTAACATATCCTTAAAATTAAATCAAGGGTGAAATAGGGTCTAGAGTCAGTATAGTTAAATAAAGAAATAAAGAAATAAAAACTGGGCAGACTGGATGGACCGTGTGACTCTTACCTGCCTTTCCTTTCTATGTATTTAAAGATTAAAAAGGTTTATTACTCAGTTCAGAAGTCTTGCTGCATTATAATACTATGTTATATTGGATTTGGAGACTGCTGTCAAAACATACTGTGTATATATAGTGATAAACCATTGTTTATGCAGTTATGAATCATATCTCTGGCCATTGTTTCCTTGATGTGTAATTGTAGTCTTGCAAGCGGGTCCTTTATATTGTAACTATTATTATACCATATAATGGTTGCCTTAAGGTTTTTAGATATGAGAAATGTTATGATTGAATAGTAGTAATCATTTTTTTTAAATGTATTTTTACCTTTTTCAGGTGACATTTATGTTGTGAGATCATTTATTGGTGTCCATGGTTAATGTACCAGTAAACCTTATATTTATTATAAAATGGTTTTACACATCGCTTACTCTACAAGTTCTCTGTTAAATAATCAAACTGAAAATAAATGGTAGAGGCCAAATTATTAATTGTCTGCTTGTGGTATTGCTCAGACCATTAAACCATAATTATTGTCATTTAGTGCGATGTAAGGTTATATTGCTTCGTTCCTTAACAGTCACTTCAGTCTCTGGAGATCCCACAAAGTTCCTTTTTTAATTTAGTACCTTTTATTTTTAAGTGTAGTATACAGCTATGCACAGCTTTCTGCTCCTGGCAACAGTGGCCTAGTTGATGATAGGCGTGTTTAGGTCCGTAGGCCAGCATCACTTAAGTACTGCGAATATGGTGTCTATCCTCCGCTGGGAGTAAACTACAGCAATAAATGGCTGTAGTTTAGAGGTACGGACGCTATACATGGAGCAGCCAAATTGTATGGTCAAAGTGCTTAATGATCCAGTCACACAGCTTTGTTAGTAGGGTCATTTTGGTATGGAAAAAAGTGTAAATATGAGTATATCATGTAATAGAAAGGGGAATTGGATAGCAAAGTGGTTATGGTTATAGGGAAGACAGGGATTAAGAAAGAGGTTGAGGAATTTGGTAAGCTTGTGCCTGATTCACAGATAAACAAATTCGCGAAACTGCGCACATAAGTTGCAAGATAACTGCCATGACACTCCCCTCGATATTATGAGTCTTTGCTGACTTCTGCATCCATAGAGCCACCTGAAACTCTGTGCGGATTTTGCTAAAGACCATTTTGCCCTACTTCAATGCCCCCCCCAACCAACTTTTCTTCATTTCCAATTTACTGAGTACTGGCACGTTCCTTCTTACAGATCAATTCACATTAAATAGCCAAGATATGCCCATGACCTGCATATATTTAGGTACGTTATTAGGTGTGAATCGGGGCCCTTGTGTGAAGAGACCGGTATTAGGATAAAAGTCTTTTATATTGGTTTGGATTTTGATGCAGGAGGGTGGATGCAGTGTATTGTCCATCTGACACACAGTAACCGTGTAGTGTATTGTATGCAGTGTTACTGAGATTGATGTAGTCAGCCCAGGGATGTGAGGGGATGAATGCTGCATTTGATGCTTGGTTTGTTTTTATTTTTATGTGAAGGATTTAGGTGTTGGATAGGGAAATAGAGTAGAATAATTTAAAGAAACTTTAAGTACAGAGAGTAGAGGGTATGAGGTGGAGAAGCCATTGTTGTGAAACTCTTTCTGTTTGTATATATCTGCATATTGGATTAGTTACTTACCAGAAAAGAACTTGCTCCTCTGCAGAGCTGGTGCTGTCTGGACATACCAAGAGACATAAGTGAGTGGGACTTATCATACGTTCATTCAATGTTCCATATTCATCCATGTTTTTGCAGCAGCCTGTAGATTATTGATTATTGTTTCGTTTTACCCGCACACATTAGACTTTGGTAGGGGGTGAGGGGGATGTTAATTATGTTTACCAGGCACATGTGATAAGCTACTCTCAGTGACCACACACCTATTTAGAAGGGACAAAGGCTAAGACAGATAAGCGTAGATGCTTGCTGGAACGGAACACCAGGCTGCAGTATTTGCAAATCTGGAACAAAGAGCGTTTAATAAGGGTTTATCATATTTTGGAAGTGTTCCTTGACTCGCGGTGCGTGAATCATCTGTTTCCCACATCTTGGCATGTTTCTCCTCGGCTCTGCCTCTCCCTCATAGGTTCATGTGAATACTGTAACCCATTTCTAGCTTGGTTCTTAGAAAGCAGACGTCTGCGCTTGTTACATTCACAGCTGCGGTTCAAGCTCTGGAAATGTTCTGTAACAGTGTAATAAAATGTGTAGGATATTGGTTGGTGGTTGTATAGACTTTCTCCTCTTATTCAGCAAAAAATGCCATTTGTACAGGGTTAGTGTTATCAGACCCATCTCTTAGAGTAATATACACTGCATCCAAGCGACTGCCATACAATACAGACATTATCGTAGTGACCCCAACCTCTCTCATATAATGGCTTTACTCCTGTCTGTGTGAATGACGCTGATGTGATCTTAGGTCACGCTAGCGTCACACTGAAGGAAGCTGGTTGTCCTCCGATGGGATGTACAGACTTTCTGCTGCTTCTGATAGGCGTCTGTGCAGCAGTTTCAGAAAGCCATTAGCGCCCATCGGAGGACGGCCAGGACTGATGGCTGGAGGTCACAGTCAACGTTTTGATCAGGTCTGGCCGCGTGGTAAGCTAAAAGGCCCTGAGGAGAACACTGTACATTTTATATTCCATTATTACTTGTCCAATAAAGTATATTGTTGTAGGCTATATACTAATTTAGAGCGCTGCCAGTATGTCTTCAATAATTTTCAATAATCCCTTTATCTGTGCTTAGAATCTAGTATTAACCTATCAGGTGTAATATATCACACTACCAAAATATGGGGTGTGGCCTGTTAGCAGGTGATGCTAGTGATGTCACACACCTTCCTTCTGATGGTATATGTGATACCATTAGCAATTTTTAGCACTGTAAAAGGACCTTAAATGACAATCTGTGACTCCCCAAATATCTATCTTAGATGCAGAAAAAGCCATTATTACATTGTCAGACATGTCACTATTTTGCATGCTACACTAACCTATAGTGGATAGTTTTCATTGTTGTGCTGCTGATCTTAAGGTCCCAAGTGTGATGCTGGCAGCTCTTTGTACAGTGTGTGCCTCTGCTCTGGTCCCTTTTTAATTTGCATAATACTAAACAAATGAAGCCTGCGTTGTAACTGTATTCCTATCCATTGTACTCACCATCTCTCTCCTTATGTGAGGGGGTATTGTGTATTTCCCTTACATTAATCTGTAGTTATTCTCACTAATTCGTGATCTGTGCATTATTCCCAGCGTATTATGCTTCTTTCTAATTTATATATTATCATTATTATTATTTAAATACCCCTGTTTTTATTATCAGTAATATTCACATCTGGACCTCTGACTGTGATTTCTGTGTTCGCTGATTGGTGCATAATTTAGCAGTAGAGAAGAGAGTTCATAGACTCCTGTAAAGAAAGTGAAGTGTGTACACACGAGCGCTGAGGGTGAATGCAGGGTGGATGTGAATGCAGCACAGGCAATCGTCATGTCACCATATCCTGTGAGCGTCTAAACCTCTGTAATAACATACAGTGATTTCTATATATGGCGTCACTTGCTCTCTAATCAGTGACCTTGTGCCAGGCAGTATGTGAACTGTAACTGCCAGGTGCTGGCATCTGATAGGGGACTGTTGTGAATGTGCTGCTGAGAGAATGAAAATGTATTATTTAATTTCTTCTTTTTTGTCCCCTAATAACTAAGGGTTGGATCCAGAGTTTGAAAATAAGACTAAACTGTCTAAATAACAACATCAAAGTGAAGCTGGTTGGTATCTGTGTGCAAATAGCAACTGCAAAGTATTCTGCCTGCATGCATGGTTTTGTCCAGGGGTAACTTTCCACCTATTTTCCTCCTCTTTGGAAACCCGGTTACCTTTCCTAAATGTTCTGATGGTAAAATTTACACAATATACAGCTCTTGAAAATTCTCGTGGTGTGTGAGCAAGTCACATTGTGTCACTTAAGCAGCGTTTTTGCAACCAAAGCCATGTCTGGTTGCTATAGGTTACCGCATTTATCCTCACCATTCTATAACACCAGATCTTACAAATGTAGTCTTGCTTTTGTCATTTTATCTACATGTTAAAGTTGGAGACTTCCATATTGAAAGAGGACTATTGTAATATTTACTCTTCAACATCCAAGAGCACGTTACACAGGCCACAAGTTATTTTTGTATTTATTTTTTGCATTTCAAATGATACTTCATGCAGCGTTACACCGGGAGGAGCTCATACATGCTGCGTGGTTGTGTTATCAGTCTGGAATCTAATGATCTAGCCAAGGCCACATGTTTTATTTTTTGATTTGATAAGATTAAAATGATGGAATTTGCATTGACTTTTATCTGAAACGTGTGTTCTGCAAGATCAGCGTAAACTGAGAAATAAAAGCAGACAGTTTAGTATTTCATTCAATATTATTGTATTTTATTTGCACAAATAAGCCACAGATTACAAACCTTAGACCTGTCTGGCCACTTATCTTTCACAGTTCGTAGTCCCTGACTACCTTCTGTCCTGCTCACAACCATAACACTAGCCACCCTTTTAGTGCTTTCAGCCTCTCTGGTTTTCTGATCTCTCTCTAGAGGCCTCTGTAATTTACCTGAGAGACCAAAGCTGTAAGCCTCCTTTTAAACCTCCCTAAAGCAGGTTGTGTCATCACCTACCAGGCCTGAAGACCGAGACAGGGTCTGGTGGAAGGATACCTACTCTTATGCTATCCACAACTTCAGGCTGCATTTATCAAAGCCTCACAACTGTTTTGAAAATCATTCTTCAAAGATAGCATTTCTCCCTGTTTATAGTCATGTTAGAACTCTGCGACACTAAACCAATAACCTGGGATATTGCCGAGGGGCAAGCCCTGGATACCGGGGTCAAGGCTCAGTATGAAAGCGTTCGACTCGGGATAATTGGAGGGTTATTCCTGGGTCTGACCTGTGTGAACGTCTTTTTTTTTTTTTGGTTTTTTTTTAACACAGGTCTCACAGAAAGAATGTGATTGGGGGATTAGCGACATTCGTCATCTAAAGCTCCTCTTTTTGATGATTCACACTTATTACCAGGACAGACCTGGTTTCAAAACCCCGGGGTAATTTGCCCAGTGTTACGGGGCCTGATATGGGAATTTCCCGGGTCGAAGCTGCTGTGTGAAAAGCTGGGACATGGCAAAAAAAACACAGCAATCACCTGGGATATTGCTGGGGCAGCGATGTGAAAGTGGTATAGGAGAGAGGATAGAGAGAAAGAGATTGGTCATCCTCTTTAATGGCTGAATGCAGTTGTTTTTACTGGGCCATATAACGGATGATTAATCCTGTAATATGTGGTACTTTGGGCGTGATATATTTTGTTATAAAGTGTCTAAAGAACTGTGACAAATAAAGGGGAATACAGCATTCTGTCTGTGGTGCTGATGTCATAGTCTGCTTCAGTCATGGTTCTTAAGGAAGCAGGATGCATTATCCACTGGATTAAAGAGAATTAGGGGCCAGAAGTCCCATATGCAGGCTATTTTGTGTGCTGGCTAGTGTTTTTATTCTGTGTTCTGTGATAAAGTACTGCTGGAGATACTCTCCCTGTGCAAGATAATACAAATATTATACAGAAATCCAAAATGTTCTGCTGGTAAAGGCTGATATTTAGTGCTTGGAAACCTTTTATGGGCTTCTTGGAGGAGCTGGCTTCCGGCCTGTGGCTGTGTGATAATATTTCAGGATACAAGCTGAAATTGTGCAACATTTTATCTAGAAAAATAAGAACGTTGTCTAAAAATAGGTATCCGTGGCATGTCTCCTGACGCTGACTTTCTGATATGTAAATAACTCCACGGACGTAGCTGCACATAACTGTGGTTATTAGGTGTGGTGATGGGGGCAGTAACAGTGTTCAAAGTGGCCGCAGGATCCAAATTAAGGGTGTGTTATCAGGACGGCACGGCACAAATGGGAACAAAACAAAGATCTGCACGTTTTTTTTAATTATTATGAAATGATTCCTATATAGGCATACGTCTAGTCTGTGTCTGTATGAGAAATTAATGCGGACAAACCTGTCATTGTAGGTTAGGCCATTATGAGTTTTTTTGTTTTTTAAATATCAGTTAATTAATTTAAACCAGGTGAGTGACAGTTGGAAGCTCAGGAGTGGATTAAATTGAACCTAATGGAATGGGTCATGTTGGAGGGTCTGAAATTAGTGACTAGATATAACGGTGATAAGTGCTGCATTCAGCATTAAGCTATTATATGGGCTTTCTTATGGTTATCACTGCTGATGAAAGAATGTATGTAAAATGTCCCATTTTAGCTTACAGGCCACACACTTTTCAGGAGTTAAAAAGTAGTGTAATGTAGTGTTTGCAATACCTGCAGGTTGTTCTAATTGTCTTCAGTGTGTGAGGAACATTATAAGGGTCTTCTATATGGGAAGGAGTGTTATACCCCATTCACACTGCACTAAAATCCCGGGATATTGCCGGGGCAAGCCCCGACGACCCGGGCCAATGCTCAGTGGGATAGGATCTTACTGCCTATACCCGGGTCTACAGTCCTGGTCTCACAGAAGGAAGGTGATTAAGGGACTAGGGACATGATTCATCAAAGTGATGACTCCCACTTATTGCCAGGGCAGACCTGGGTTCAAAAACCCAGGATATTGTCCAGTGTAAATGCTGGAAAAAAAAAAAAAGATGAAGACCTGGGACTCCTATGTGGGAGAGGAGTGCTATAAGGGTCTTCTGTGTGGGAGAGAAATGTTATAAGGTTCTTCTGTGTGGGAGAGGAATGAATGTTATAAGGTTCTTCTGTGTGGGAGAGGAGTACTATAAGGTTCTTTTGTGTGGGAGAGGAGTGTTATAAGGTTCTTCTGTGTGGGAGAGGAGTACTATAAGGTTCTTCTGTGTGGGAGAGGAGTGTTATAAGGGTCTTCTGTGTGGGAGAGGAGTGTTAAATCTACTATTCTCTTTATTGTAAGCAAATGATAACCATTAGTTTCAGTTAATTACTATTGTAGTCTTTATGTAATGATAATTAAGGATAATGACTACAGTTTGATTTGATAATAGGAATTTTCTTCACGGTGTCTGGTTCCACACCCAGAAACTGTAATGTCCTGGAGAACCAGTTCATGGAGTGCTCATAGGCTCAGCGTGCTCTTGTCTGGAGCCTCCTCTCTGTGTTTTTATGTTTTATATCTTATTTTGTTTTATTTTGATGTTGTGTTTGTTCCTAATGTAAAATTATTAAGGGCTTATTGATATAAAAAAAGCAAGATTTCATTTTCTGCTGTGTGTTTGTGTTCCACACAAGGGGAGGACACATGTTCTTCTGTTTCTCATTGTCTTAGTGATTGGATGGGAGGTGCACTACAGTATTTTGGCTCCTCTGTATTATATGTTGTTCTGGTTCATGAATATAATAACCTACATAACAGAAGTAACTCGGTCAGCGTGAGTTCTGTGATTGGTAACGCCACCTAGTGGACGTTAAGTTATGAATGTATGCTCCTTTGTAGTAACTATTTCTAGGCCTCGCACAGTTTTGTAAATCATGAATTCCAAGGCTTTCTGTAGTAAAATACTCTAGAAAGGGATAATGTAAGATGCTGGATGTTATCGTTGCCAGAATCTGTTGGCAGTGGGTTTGATAATGTGTTGCTTGGACTAATGGTAAGCATACAGCACCGGGGTCTTCAGTTTAATGCCCAACCATGGAACTATGGGCCTGATCCTTGGGTCCGTACGACAAAGGAAATTACGTATGGCGCGTACGTAATTCTCCTGTCTTGAAGGTTACGTAACGGACGCCGGCTGTTACAGAAAAGGGGCTGTCCCCTCGTTTACGACAGTTGTATCTCCGCTGTAAAGGCATGTTAATGAGGGGACGGGGTGGGGGGCGCCCCGCTACGACCAGGTATGCAGCCGTAAAAGTTAAGGTCAGAATCTGGACACGTGAGTGTCTAGATTTACTACCTTTAGCAGGGAGTGCAGGGGGCTTGCACTCCCCGCTCTGCAATCAGCCGCAATGACCTAGCACGCCCTCCAGAGTCCGCCTCTATGTGATGTATGCTTGTGCTATGTGCACACTGGCTTTATCAATGTTGGTTATATCCTTGCTGAAATCATAAAATCATTTAAAAAATAAATAAAAATTGTTACATTATCTCCGCTCCGAAAAAGTGCCGATCAGTTAATCCTGACATTAATGGCCTCTTAAAACTTGGCCTGGCATCAAAAAGGCCCAAGCTGACAGAAATGGAGGACACATTACATATAAAAGCGATGACCACCAAAAAGTAATGGTTTGTAATTGGAATCGTGGCTTTGTGTCTGTGCGTGTACAGGCAATACTAAAGGCTATTGTAAACCACATTCTGGTGGGAATGCACAGTTGTAGACAAGAGTGAAGTAATGCTCCTTGTATAGACAGTAAATGGAGAGATGTCCTTGGCAGTAAAAGCTCATAATCCGTGTAATGCCGCCTCAATTCATTAATGCCTTGCTCCTATTACTCATTTTAAGAGGACACCTTGTAACTTAAACTTGCTATGAGACTTACATCTGTCACGATTACGGTGTAACACTTGTGCTGGTGGGTTGTTTTTAGATTTGTTTTTCCTGTAGTGTGTGACCAGTGCTGATATAAAGATTATTGGCCCTGGTTTCCCCAGTTGAGTAGAGGGTATAGTCTTTTACACTAGTGCTTGGAGTTGTCTGCCTCTAGGCTATGCTGGCTATATGCTGCATGATTATCTATCAGTCTGAAGCCTTATAATTTATCGATCAAGCCATTCAGCGCTGCTTAGGGGCAGCAGGAAAATCATGCACTGTCCATATATTGCGTTGTAGCCATGCACGATTATTGCTCTAGGTTGCCTCTCCTGGGAAATTTTTTATACACTTGTATGGTTTTACAAAGCTGCTTTGTGCAGGGTTTTTTATTTTAAAGAAAACACACAAACTAAAATAAACAGTGTATATAAGACATAATAGCATATTTGTTCTGATTGCAGCATAGGGCTGTCCTTTTTCTTTACTCTGTTGTTCTTATTAGTTTGAGTGTAAAAAAATAAATAAAGGCAAAGCAGGAACATGACCCGAATAGAAGCAGAAACAGGTACTGAAAATGCAAGAATGTCAGAAAATAAAAATAAAGGCTCAGACAAAGTGCTTGTGTGGTACTTTCCATGACATGTGGGCACATGAAGTATTTGTAGTACTAGTAGTCATTTACTGGAAAGCCTTGCAGTGCATTGTGAGGGCAGCTACCTTATGTTCCTGTTATTTATACACTAAACATTGGGTAATGGCAGATGAACGGGGAGGATGGAAAGTCCTGATAGGACACGTAGGACAGAGTCAATACATATGCGGAGGTCCTGTATGTGACAATGAGGATCCATTTGCACCGCAGGGTAATGCTGGGTACACACTGACATTTTTAGTGACAATTTAGGGTTAGGCTGTGGGGGAAGGGAGTCTTGGGGTCGGGCTGCGGGGAAGGGAGTCTTGGGGTCGGGCTGCGGGGAAGGGAGTCTTGGGGTCAGCTGCGGAGAAGGGAATCTTGTGGTCAGGCTGCGGGAAAGGGAGTCTTGGGGTCTGGCTGCGGGGGAGGGGGGCTTGGGGG